>WURS02083574.1:0-10135 GCA_011762765.2 Rhinocypha anisoptera
GCGTTCCATTCCACCCGAAAAGCTAGGCAAATGTTACTGGACTACCCCTGAATACAGGGAAGGCTATGGCGAGTTGAACCTACTCGATCCTGAGTTCACCGCTGAGAAGGTTGTTTTTTGGTGTGTTGTAAGTTCTCTCTCCCAATTTCTTTCTTTCTTTCTCTCTCTCTCCCCTTCCCTCTCTCCCCCTCCCTCTCTTCCCTCCTTCTCTCTCCCTTCTCTCCCTTCTCTCTCTTTTCCTCTCCCCCTTTCTCTTTCTCACTCTTTCTCTTGATTTATATTAATTAAATCGATTTAACCTATTCCCAAAAGCATGTGATGGATTATCATCAACCATATTATCTGACACCAGATCTAGCGGGTGTGGCGATACCAGTCTACATGCAACACATTGAGTTTATAGTTAGCGAAGATGAGAAATGCACTGAAATGCCACCCGAAAAGCAAATTGGCATGGGTATTAGTTCTGTATTTCTCCAGGTAAGTTTCAAACTAATTTATTTCCATAATTTAATTATTCTATTGTTTTTTTCATCAAATAAAAAGCCATGGGAGTGGTCATAAAACAACAAAAAAACTGCACTTTTCTCCGAAAGTAACTTCATAATTGGATTTAAAGTGTTGTTTTTCTTCCAATTCGATTTTCGATTGGATTAAGCTGAGATCCTTATTTTTAAATAAATAATTACAAAATGATTAAATGAGAAAACTAAAGAATTGAACACCGACAGATTTATAGTTAATTTATGATTTATAACGGAATCTCGTTTTAGCTTGCCCGAGCTCCGCCCGCAAGGGGCGGAGCCAAGTCGCGAGGTTATGTTTTCGCTTTGCTGGCTGGCTGGCTGGTTGATTAAATTCACCTTGAAGATGCTTAGATTATGCAAAATTAGCAATCCAATTCAATAGCAAGCAACCTAATGGTTCGAATGTGCATATTGACAAGTGCCATAGATTGCTAATTAATTAAAATCGCTAATTACGAAATGATAACAAAATTTCATGTTTTCACGTATTGCAGTGAAGCGACACACACAGCGTGGTGTGACTGCAGTGTGCCATATATACAGGCAACACTCAACAATCGGCTCGCTCAAGAAAAGACCTCTATTATAAATCGCCATAGAGCAAGCGCACGCGTTACCTCTGGCCACATTTCGAAAAAAGGCTACTTTGTACTACCAAAGGTAGAGAACATTTTTGGCCATTTCTTGAGTGTTGCCTGTATTTTCTTTAACTTTGCTACAACATCGATACCATTGAGTTGTCCTTCACTATCATCGATACCATTTTCTAGTGTATATAAAAATATATCACGTAACAATGCACTCTCTCTCTCTCTCTCTCTCTCTCTCTCTCTCTCTCTCTCTCTCTCTCTCTCTCTCTGCGTGTGTGTGATTCAGCATACGGGTATTTAAAAATTCATCAATTTTACTTGGCAAAATGTAAACCCGAGAGCGATCGAGAGAAAGTGAGAGAAAAATATACAGTAGTTAGAGAAAAAGAAAAGAAAGAGTATTCCCAAAGGCAGTTTACCAAGGTTGTTTATTCATGGCCCCGAAGCAATGCACTACCACGTCTCTCTATAAATAGCTCTTTTGCCATTCTAAACTGCATTAGTACAAGATGGAGAGAAAGAACGAAACAGAAAAATAAAAAGTAGACGGAGAGAGAGAGAGAGAGAGAGAGAGAGAGAGAGAGAGAGAGAGATAGTGAAAGTGAGTGAGCAATTTGCATGGGAAAAGCCCGACCTCGATAATACGTCACATTACCCTCTCTCTCTCTCTCTCAATTTGTTTGTTGTTGTTCACAGTTTCACATTGACTCAAACATACATTGACCTAGTTTAACCTAACACTTTCTTCCACTTAAAATCAATCGAACCCTAATGGGATGCGCATTTTCAATGTCTTCAATACTTTCTCTATATACATTCTTTATTACCCCAGAGGGGGTAAAAAATTATTTTATTTTAAAATCTACCCTTGTCTGAACCTTTATTTTGTTTTATTGTATATGCAGATGTTAATGGTAATTTTAAAAAATAAAATTAGGCCTAATGTAAGATTATATAAGATAATAGAGTTTTTAGATATTAGCATTCAAAATCAAATAATATTTGATTTGTAATTGAGATATATTTGCTTTTTAATATTCAATTTTAAAAAACATTTAATTTATCTTTTTTTCAAAATATAATTAAACTTTATTGCAATTTTAATTTTTTAAATATAATTTCATTTAATTTTATACTAAACTATTGTTTTTGTCTATTGTGCAAAATTTCAAAAATAGCTAAAATAAAGAAATTTAAGTTTTTATTTAAATATTTAAACATCATCAATCAAATAACAATTTATTTTCTCGCTTAAAAAAATATTTTTATATATAATACAGATAATTTTGAAACAAAATATGTTTCATAATAATAATAGTAATATAAAACGGTTCTCTTTGACTAAAGACTTATCGTTTATGATATGTCATTCGGGCTTGGGATTGGTTACAATGATCATACCATTTCACTTGCCAAGAGTTTTTCTCTCATTTTCCATCGTCTTTTGTCCTTTCTCTCTCTCTCTCTCCCCCTCTCTGTTTTCTGTGGTGTCCAGTAGCGATATGACTTTCATTTTTCACTTTTTTCCATTTCCCCCTTTCTCTCTCTCTCTCTCTCTCTCTCTTTCTCTGTGTGTGTCCTTTTCTCTTTATATTTTGTTGTTAGCAAAAAGAAGGCCTGTCAATTGATTCACCAAAAGAGCCCGGTAGGCAGACTACAGAAACTCTCTGTCTTTTTTTCATTTTGCTACATTTTTAATCTACAAACTACAAATTATATAAAGCTAAGTTTATATATTTTTACAAAAATAAAGATGTAGCAATAAAGACGTGTATATATATAAATATATGACAGTTCTATGTGTTTTCATTTTCAAGAGTAACCCAAGTCACTTGCCATAGGTAAAGTAAAACGGTTTTGTTACCAAAACGTTACAATTTTTTTAATTACATCAACCAGAAGTACACAACATGATGAGTGATGATTTTTTAAAATATATGAATTAATGTTATACTTGAGCAAAAATCGATATCGACATTTTATATGTGTTAATTAATGTATATTATAAACTATAATGATCGGTGGATTGTATTGATTTTATTGATTTTATACTAGAAAAGGGATATTATCTCGTGAGTACGTGACCGATGGGTTGCCTTCGGAGAGGAAAGATAAATAGAGAGAAAGAGAGAGAGAGAGGGAGAATTGACCGTAGATTTGATGATGCGGCCAGCCTCAGTGATAGTGCACATCATCATTCATTGGCAGTCTATTTGCTTTCCCCCCTTTTCTCCCTACATCAGAGGTTCCATCTCACATCTATGTACCTAGAAGGTCCCAGCAGCTAGACAGAAGAGAGAGAGAGAGAGAGAGAGAGAGAGAGAGAGAGAGAACGAAAGAAAGAAACCAATAGAGAGATGGGCAGAAAAGAATCAAGAATTACCTCGGTGCCAGAATCGGTCTGATGGGAATTGGGCCAGGTAGAGCAGATTTGAGCAAACACCCTTGGTGGACTCACATGCAACATTCAAAGGAATCGGGCCAACTCAGGAGAGAGAGAGAGAGAAAGAGAGAGAAGGAGTGGGAGAGAGAAGAATTGAATTCTCCATTGACTCAAAGGGCATAACAATAGACCCTTGCGAGGTGCACGACAAATAAGGTCTGAGACCTAGCTCTCCTACTCTCTCTCTCTCACTCGCAAGCATCGACCATTTTTTATTCATTTGCCCATCCTACACATTTTGAGTCAAATCACATCCATATACATCTATTTTCTCTATTTTCTTGCACGAATGTGTACGTAACTCAACACTGTATTGTCTGTATTGATTCACTCTTTCGATTTTTCCCTTTCTGCATAAATTTAAAAATAAAAGAAAGAAAGAAAGCGAGTGAGAGAGAGAACTAGAAAAAAGATTCTTTGTTCAAATTGATAAAGTCAATACATATTTTGTTCTGTGTTGATTTACTAGTGAGAGAGAGAGAGAGAGAGAGAGAGAGAGAGAGAAGAGAGAAACATTCTAGTCTGGTGATTCAAATAATGTTTGCAGTGTGACGACATATACATTTTTCCAATACAACAAAAAGTATTTATAGTTTTATCAATTAAAAAAATAATGAAAATCTGCAAAGTATGGTTATTTTTTATATTAAACTAATTTTTCTTGTATTATGAAATATTTTTGCAATCAGCCCTATACGTGTATTTTAAATATACATATATTCGTAGATATGTAATGCTATATTTATTAATTTTGCTGTTAGCCAAAAATAATTAATTGAACCCGGTGGAGAGGAAGAAAGAGTTGTAATTAGTTTGGCACCCTGCGGTGATTCACTTGCTGATCGATTTTTTTTATCTAACGCGTCATGTGAAACTTTTCCACGTTTCGAGTACTTTTTCTTGATTTCACCATAACTTCCTAACTTAAGTAACTCTATCAAAACTTATTAATTATGAAAGTTTGAACAAAAATACTTTAATAATCATAGCTATTTTTCAAAATTTTATTATAAATTTTACATCATATCATATATGAATCAGCATAAGTAAAAAATAAAAACAAATCAAGCGGTGGCGCCATCTATGAGACTGGAATCAAAATAAACATCGATAATTTACAACATATTTATTTTATTGATTTTTTACCTTGCAACCAAAAAGTCAATTTAATTAATATTTTTCTTAATGATAATTTTTTAATTCAACTAAATACATAGGTTATTTTTATAAAACCTTCTCTGCACTAATCAAGAAACGGGATTCATAAAAATAATGACAAGATGTGAAATACTTGAAAATTACATATTTATTAAAAAATATAAAAATGCATAGATTAAATGATAAAAAATAAATGATAAAATTCTAGTTATTTTGAGGTTTAACTATCAATACAATGAGTAAAAAAACTAATATTGGCCCGTATTTATCTGTTCCTCTAAGGATTAACTTTTGTTAGAACCTAAAGGCCAGTTAAGCTCAATAATACCTTCAACAATATTCTAATTGTGAGCATAGGATTGCGATCGATGACTGAAAGGCGATTTATTTACAGATGAGGATGGGTTTATATACATATGTACAGAGAGGTTGCTCTTGCCACCTCATCACACTGCCACGCGGTCATGAGTCACCACCTAACCTGAGGGTCGTCCAGCTAGGACGTGACGCCCCTCACACTAATTCAATTAAACCTGTTTGTATCAATTAACTTCAATTAATATTTCCAAAGTTAACCTTAAAGAATACGTCCATTATTCAAATCAAAGTCATTATCCAGTGTATGTTGTATAAGTTTCCAATTTAACTTGTTCACTACACAACTTTACAAGATTGACATGATTTTCAGCATTGTCTATATTTTTTTAGTTTGTTTCATATTTAATAATTAAGTTTAGATTTTAAATTTATTTATCTGTTTAGTTTCGAGTTCAAATTCCAAGTTTAAGTTTGAATCCACAACTATAGGTCTCAAAACTTATAGGTTAAATTGATTGCAACCACATCAAGCTTGACCTTGGCAGTGCCAGCCGTGTTCATTTGGGTTAAACTCAGGGTGAGGGTGGATGAGTGGGCGAGGCGACTTGTACACCATATGCAGGTCACGTCTCTTGTAGCTAACTCTCTCTCTCTCTCTCTCTCTCTCTTTCTCTCTCCCTTTCTCTCTCTCTCCCTCTTTCTCTCTCTCCCTCTTTCTCTCTCTCCCTCTCTCTCTCTCTTCCTTTCTCTTTCTCTCTCTCCCTCTCTTTAATTCTCTCTCCCTTCCTAATTTGCTCTTTCCCTTCCTAATTTGCTCTCTCCCTTTCTTTTACTCACTCACTCTCTCTCTCTCTTTACCTCTCTTTCACTCCCTCTCTCTCTTCCTTTCTCTCTTTCTATTTCTTTCTCTTCTTCTTTCTCTCTCCCTTTCTTTCATTCTCTTTTTCCCTCCTAATTTGCTCTCTCCCTTCCTAATTCGCTCTCTCCCTTTTTCATTCTCTCTGTCTTTCTCTCTTTCCCCGTGTTGTTTCACCCAAGGAAAGAGTCCACAGGAAGCCAAATCAATGCCCGGTTACTGATGAGTCAAGAGTGGGAGAAAGATAATAAAAAGAGAAAATGAAACATAGAATAAAAGAGAAAACAGAGAGAGAGAGAGAGAGAGAGAGAGAGAGAGAGAGAGTCGATCCGACACAATCAACTCCAATTGCATACCGGCAACACTTTTGAATTATAGTTTTTGATTGATCTATTGGGCAATCAAAAACAAATTACGACTCACCTTTGTTTTTGTCAAAACTCTTTTTTACGTGTTGTTCTTTTTTACTATTTAAAGATCACAAGTTAAAATATCTTTACAACACCATTATAAGGTTTTTAAACAAAATTAATCCATGTTTAATTTTTGTTTTTATTAATATTTAACACTTATAAGGTATTTTATAAATAAAAACTGTTTTTCTAAAAATTAATTCACAATTCACATTCGAATATAATTGCTTATATATTTGTTTTGTTGTTGTTATTTTTGCTATGTAAATAAATAATTATATCATGTAATTTATATACCAATTCTTAAAAACCAGAAATCAAACTAACAAAGATGTTTAATTCATTCAACAAAAAAAATACGATATAAAAATAGTGTCCAAGCTAAATTTATTTTTAATTTCAAAATAAGTCTACAAAAATTTTTGATAGTTAAACAAAAATTATCAATTTAAAAATTTTAATTTAAACTACTAGAAAAACAAAATCATTATTTGTTTATTTTGAAAAAAGAGCTAAATTTGATTTTATTTTAATAGATAGAAGTGGCAATTTTCTGTAAAACAATTAAATAATAATTTAAAAAATTATATTAACTAAATAAATGACAATATGTAAGGCATATGTTAGAATTAAGCTTGTGACTATTTACTTGGCATAAAAAAGGAATGTGGAACACGCTGAGTTGAAATATAATTGAAAGAATGAGAGAAAGAGAGAGAGAGAGGAGAACACTTGTCATTGTGATAATTGGAATTTGGTTCCTTCCTAATTGCTCTCCCTTCTTCACTTTATATCTCTGATGATGATGGTTATAGTCTTTCAATTTGTTTTTTTTCTTTGAGTTGTTTTTTCTTGGTTGTTTCTGTGTTGTTGTTGCTGTCATCATTAGCTAAAAGTAACTATTCGAGAATGAAAATATTTGTCCTTTCAGTGTAGGTTTAGACGTCCATTCTAACTGAGTCATCATCATCACCACTTCTACTTCTAACTTTCTCTCTTTCTCTCTCTCTCTCTCTCTTTCTATCATTCCTTCTTTTGCAGTCCAATCATTTCGAATATCCCGAGAGTATGAACCCGCCTTGAATGGGCCAATTACAAGTAGAAGAGATAGATAGAAAGTGAGAGAGAGAGAGAGAGAGAGAGAGAGAGAGAGGGAGAGAAAAGTGGTCATTGAACAACCTGCATCTCTCTCTCTCTTTCATTTTATTTTGCAATACATTTCCCTCTCATGAAGTCTGATGTCTTAATAGAAGTCCAAAGAGAAAGAACGAGAGAAAATGGTGAAATGAAAGCCCACAAAAAGGCAGTGAAAGAAGAGAGTAGTTGGGGGGAAAGAATGAGAAAGTCATAAGAGAGTCTAGAGAGAGAGAGAGAGAGAGAGAGAGAGAGATGCAAAAACCTCAAAGCAGCTTTGAGAGATGGAATACACTTGGCGCCACTAATACTCTCATTTCTCTCTCTCTCTCTCTCTTTTTCCTACTCTTTCCCTCTCTTTTTTACTCTCTCTCTCTCTCTCTCTCTCTCTATTACTCTTTTACTCTCTCTCTCTTTCTCTTTTGCTTTCTATTCGACCTGATCCATTTGATTGACCCGAGAAAGAGAGAGAGAGAAGAGAGATAAAGAAAACGATGGTGAGAGAGAAAGATTGTAATGTGAAAATAAAGTAAACTTACTATTTTGACGCTTTATTTTTTATTAACTTTATATTTTATGATGTAATAATTTGCTAGGGCAAGTTTGCAACAAACACCTCACATGTTTTAGCATAGTTTTCATAGCAATAAATTCTAATTCTGGTAATCCATAGACTTTCAAACTGTTTCAAGAGAAAGTTCCCGAACAAAAATATTGGTTACGTTTAGAGTCATAGTTAAGTCAAGTGTATTAAAATAGCATCGGGTAAACAGAGTTTGGGTTTTGACTTTTTTTGTTAAGCCAAAAACCAATGCCCAAACCCTAGCCCAATGAGAACCCGGCTTTAGATAGAAAATGCTTGCTGCCACTAGTAAAAGTAATCTGTTCAATCTAAAAATCAAAATCTATTTGTTATCCTGTCCCAAAATACCTTAAACTTTACAAAGTTCGCATTTGGTAACTTCTGAATTTACAAATTTACTGAAATGGGTTAGTAATTTTTCAAAAACCCTAGTAATTTTATAAAATCACTGGATTTTATAAATTCACGCTAACAATAACAATGTTTTGAATAAAGTTGGTTTTTAGTAACTTTTATTAACAACATATATATATACAGTTTTAAAATGTTACTAAAAATAAATTAAACATGTAAAACAAACATGATTTATTTCAGATATTGATTCCTTATTTAGGAATTGTAGAAAAACCCAATTCTCTGAATTTACTAATTTGTTTTTAATAACAAAAATAAAATATGTGTGCAAATATTGAAATGCAAATTAATTTGGTGTTTAGAAACCAAAAACAAAATTCAATTAGAATTACACAATTTTTATTTCAAATCTATTATAAAATTGAACTCCAGCAATTTTCTTTCCCATCTGGTGTCGTTCATTTTCTTTTACTATTATAAAAATTTGATATATTTTGAAGAAAACATGATTAACGTTATTTTTCTGCTTGCTTCTTATGCAGTAAGCTTCGGTTGAGTCGTGATTCCAATTTTGATAAATCTAAAATGCATTGTAAATCACATCTACATCGATCAATTTTATTTTATTATTAGATTACATGTTCTTAGGAATAAGGGGAAACGGTGAGAGAGAGAGAGAGTGAGAGAGGGGAGAGAGAGAGTGAGTGAGAGAGAGAGAGAGAGAGAGAGGCCCAAGACGTGACCACCAGAAGCGGTGATTGAATTGAGGTCAAAATGATGCCACTGCAAAGCTTAACTACTTTTCTTCTTTTGAAAAATGACTCACTCAAAGTGCACTTTTGAGAGGCCAATTAGAAGGAATCGAGATAAAGCAAAATAAGAAAAGATAAAGCAAGAAACCAACTTTTCTTGAAAAAGAGTGAGAGAAAGTAAGAGAGGGATAGAAAAAGAGAGAGAGAAAGTGAGTGAGAGAGATAGTGAGAGAGAGAGAGAGTGAGATAGAGAGTGAGAGAGAGTGAGAATGAGTACGAGAGAACGAATGAAGAAATGAATGATATAAAATTAAAAATGTAAAGTCAGTAAAAATATAATTTTTAAAAAATTTAGATTTTGTTAAAATTCGGTTGAATTCTCCATTAAGTCGGAAATTAAATTAAGAAGTTAATTAAATTTAATAAATACGGTAAAAATGTGCTAATTTAATTTAAGAGAAGTTGGTATGTCATATATATAAAATACAATGTTTTTAATAAATTATAAACTTTTTATATTTTATATATTATCATATAAACAAATAAATTATATAAGAATATATAAAATTTTTAAAACCAAAATTTTCACTTTGATTTATGCTAAAGTTTTTTGTCTCTAAATGCCATTAAACAATTGTAAAAAAATATAACCCAAGTTTTGTAGAGAGTAAAAAGTTTTTTTTGTTTGAAGTAGTTAGTCAATATCAATAAATCGAAATCTTTGTTTAGATGATTTTGTTGTTATTGTTGTTGTTGTTGTTGTTATGTGAATCAAACGTGCACTATAGGGTTGGTAGAAAAACAAAAAAAAACTTTTAATCAAATAAAAACACTACAAAAAAGTTGGAAGTTTAACAAAGAACAAGATTGTGACATCGGAAAAAATAACTAGAGAGAATAAGAGAGAGAGAGAGAGAGAGAGAGAGAGAAGAAGAAGAAGAAGAGAGAGAGAGGGGGGAGAGAGAGAGAGAGAGAGAGGGAAAAAAAGAAGGAGAGAGAGAGGAGAG
>WURS02083585.1:0-24136 GCA_011762765.2 Rhinocypha anisoptera
ACGTGAGAACACTAGTCACACGCGAGATTGAATATTAATATTTTTTTAATCGTTTTATTATTATGGCAATTATATTAACACTAGAGTGATGGTTTTTTAATAACTATTATATTTCCACAAAAGAATATTGAAAGAAAGAATTTATTTTGGGGAAATATAATAGTTATTTAAAAAAACCATCACTCTATCATGGAATTCCACCAAGTGACAGCCTCCACATTGAACCTTATATTAACAATGCCAAAAAAAAACATAAAAGTATCACTTAGTCACAAAATAACTGCCCTAAGCCTAAGTTATTTCTAAGACCAAAACTTGAAATGACTCGCGAGCACTAGCCTAATGCAGTTCCGCACATCGGTTTGCCGAGGAGACTGTTATTTTGACTCTGATTGAGGTATACATTTGTAGCGCGAAATCAAAGTTCAAACCGCTGATACGTAAATACATCTCCTGTTTCAAACTATGTTCACGACTTTATTTTTTCCCATAGATTTTTAATCTAACGTTAAATCATTAAATGAACTGCAGCCACCCCACCCATTGTAAAATCATGCATGCATACGCTACAAAAATGAAAACTTGTACTCCAACCTGGCTTAAGTGTCGTTAAAATTAGCATAGAATATTCTATCTACCGCCATATCCTGGATGGTATAATAATTTCACATACGTTTCCTGGAGTGATACAAAAGTACATTTTAAAGGGATTCTCTTGAAAAATACGAACTGCTTACATGACTTAATTTTTCGAAATACCTCAATCACCGTCATGCGAGCTGAGCAAAAGTTCAAATTTTTATTCATATTTAATTCCTTCACTTAAATATTACAATCACTGACAGTTACATTTGTGACACAACTGAAAATTTGTCGACAATGAACTCTTGCATGGTTAATGATGTTGGACTTAATGAACACACCGTCATTGTAAAAAATGTTAATCTGATATTAGTAATATGTAATATATTTGTAACTACCTTCACTGTTACCAATTGCTGACTCCATGGCTTCTTTAACTAGTCTTCTCCTATTAAGTTTAATCACAGCTGACCTGGGTTTAAGGGAAAGCTTGGACCTTCTTGGTTGGCAGTCAAATATGTGTGGTAACACGTTCCTTTTCATTCTCCTTGGTCCCCCCATCATTTGGTGCATCATATAATTTTCCATGTCTTCTTCTAGCTGAAGTGTAAGTATGAATTACCCACACATGCCTTGTGCCCGTCCTATTCGTTTGATCAACCATAAATAAACAATATTCTTAACTTGATTGAAAAATAGTTAATTCCATTAATCGAATACTAGTTCTTGAACACCCAATGGTCAAGCTCTATCTCCATGGAAATTAGTAACAATGAAATAACTCCTTGACTAATCCGGAGCACGATATGCTCGGTAACACATCGTATTTAACTTGTTACATTCGGAGAATTTATAATGAATATTAGTCTTACTTACATTGAAATGGTCTTCACAAACATAGCACATAGTAGCAACGCTGATTTTTCCTCGACGTAAATCACGACGAATGGCTTTCATCCAAGCTTCTCTTCGCTTTACCTCCCTTGGTACTTGCAAGAAAACCTTGTTCGGAGTGGATACAGTGTTGTTTTTACAAAATGGAACGATGCACCGCTTATAACATTTTGATTTTGAGGTCATGATTGCGAAGAAAAGTAAACCAGTCACCAAGAATCTAGCGAAACATACTAAGTGGAGCTAACCGAGCAGTGAGTCACGGCTCTCATACCGTGGGGAAGGTACACTTTAGTGTGCAAACTGCTGTGGATTTTTTATCTCAATTTTTAGCTTAATACATTAAATATGGGGGACAAAAACTGTATCGGGCAGCTCAAAAATCACAGAAGAGGAATAAAAGCACACTTTGCGAATATTGGTGTTCAGTGAAAGATGCCGCTTCGATATAGTCACAGTCGTCAAATATGGGTAAAGATAAAGGTTTCATCTTCGTCATTCTAACAACACTTTAGTAATAATCCGAAGGTAAGAAGATTAACAGGATATGTAGTTTTAACTTAAAAGAAACACACTATATAATGTATTGTACGCGACTTCCGCTGCTCATGATCTAAACAGTAGTTCACATTCTCCTCACCTGATGGCAGAGCTTTATCATTGATAACGTTTACAAATTGTGGCGTGGCAAATTCGGAATATGACTATGGAAACTAACTTCCCTCGCGTAGAAAAACATTCAAATGGAATGATCCATTCCAAATCGACAAATTGGTGAGGAAAGAGTGTATTTTAACATAAGGTTGTGTGGATTAACATTGTTAAAAATTATATGTATCGAAATCCAAATTGACTCATTTCCTTCTACTCTTCTGTACATACACTTCCTCGTTTCTGACTCTATCCGTCCGCATGACATCCTCAGTAGCCTCATCCATCACCGCGCTTAGTAAGCTTTCGCTTGATAAGAACCTATCTCAATCTGGAATGGAAAGGCAATCTAGTTGTTTCCGAGAGGTTTCGATCAAATTATCTAGAGTTGTCCTCAATGGGAATAATTTTGAGTGCCTCTACCACATTTGACTGTGCTTCCACCTGGACAAAAAGGTATTCTGGAGCACTCAATGTTCTGTAGTAGGTAAAAAACTTGCGACAGTCCTGTATATGTTGCGTGAACTGAAATTCATAATCCCATAGGAAAATCTGCTGTCCACTATGCATTCCTCCATTCCCGATTCAACTTCGGCCTTGAACTGTGGGGGCACTGAGTTATTTACATTTAAAAACAGAGAGCAATTAGCTGTATCACGTAGATGCTCTGCCTACAGGTCATTGTAGACCCTCTTTTTTCACAATTGGGTGTGCTGACAATCCTAATTTGTTTTTAAACTTCTATGTTATGTTGTCCAATCCCTCTAAATTCCCTAACACGCCGATATTTTCACTTGGGTGACGTGACACAGACATGCTATGAATGTACAACCTTGCAGACTAAACAAGTCCTGCAATACTTGGAACAGTCTAACAGCATGATAATTAAAACAGACATACCTCCAAAGGCTGCAGCAAAAGTTTAAACAAGGTTCATGAAGGTACTACAGGTTAGTCTGTGACTCCCTCTGCTGAATCAATGAATTTATTGAGTGTAATTCCAATAATAATGGTTTTTTAACTCAAGATAGTTAGGGCAAATGTATTATGTGATAATTGAGTATCAATGCTCTGCAATAATTGACTCGATGATGACTATTGTACGTTATTTTTACCCTTGAGTCATAAAATAAAGTGAATAATCCATTGTTTTTCAAATTAGCTCATTTAATATTTTTGTATTGCAAAACCTAAGTCTTTAATTCCTCAGGTTGAAGACTTGATTTTTTTTACAGTTTAAACTTTTACCAATTGGTTTACACCACATTTCACATATTAACACCATAATAGAGTGATAAGCTCTTTCAGCAACACACATTCTCTATTGGCGGATGCCCAAGATAAAGGGACTTCGGACTAGCCTGTTAAAGCAAGGACCAGTCGATCAAGGGATGGGTATTTAAATTATTCATTCATCCTTTCAAAATTATATCTTACTTGCAATAGACAAAATTGTACTGAGTTCTTGTGATACAAATATACCTCAAGGTCTACCCGTGTCGATAAATGAAATCAAACCTAGCTAACCACCTCAATTCCACAAATGAGATTCTAATAATCAGTGTTTATTGGGAGTTCCTTCCAATTTTACAAACATTTCCAGGTTTCAGAGTACTTTCGAGGTACGACCTTAACGACTTGACTGGATGGTTTGGTTATTTCAAATCACCAAGAAACAATAATTTTTTCAAACGTCATTTATCAACAACTTTTGTATTTATTTATTTACATATCACAACCTTAGGAACACCAGCACAATGACACAACACGGCTTTGTTGCACAAGAGCAAAGAACAAGAAAGTACACAAGAGAATAAGAGTTGACGCACCCACTCCAACACAAGGGAGAAGGAAAACAGAACGAGCTGGGTGTCAAATTTGTGCCGGTAAAAAAAGTCATACAAAACCAAAGAAAACTTTGTATGTTGGCAGCATTGCATGTGCGACTGTGTTGTACACATTTGACACTGTTGCCATCACTTCTTGTGGCGCACAATTATATTCAATCGGTTGCTAGCTACAAAAGTGTGAAGTGGTTATTTCCTCTCTTCTTTTAAATCACACCGTTTAGTCACAAATTTTTCGTAGAGAGCTGCATTCATGGTTATCAGCGTGTCGCAGAAGGATTTTAAAACTAGGAAGTCCGCAACGCAACAACAAAACACTGCACTTCAAGAGGTGTATGGCAGGGCACCTCGAGTGTTACGGGGGGGGGGGGGGATATCAGAACGATGAGGATTGACGGAAAAGCAAAGCCTCGCTGCTTCTTTAAAGACAAGGAAAAGAAAGTTGCTTCCGTGTTAGAAGGAATATTTCGCATGGAAACAAACTGATGCTCAAGCAACAGTCCAGTTGGCAACAGATGTCACTTGACGCAACGTCCTTAAGCACTTTTAAAAAGCACACAGAATGTCAAGTGGATAAGAACAGATCCAACCGCGGCAACATGTCTTTGGCAAATATTTATCATCGTGACAATGACAATAATGGCAAATGATGCACTCCGTTCTCAGCAGTCTGTCAACTCATGCCAATACTTCGCATATCACCAACTACACAAGATTTTTTGGAGATACACAAACAACATTGTTCCTCATGAATGCCAAACAATAGTTTTGTGCAAATACATCAGTTCCAAGAAGCATCCAGGCTCGTCTGAGTAATGCCACGGTTATGGGAAGGCTCCGGCATGCCTCCTGGAAGGAAGGCAGTCGATAAACACCATCAAAGTCTCCTCCGTTTAAATGAACAGCCAGCCTTCAAAGTCAGACAAATTCCTCAGGGTTCTCAAACTGAAAGTAGGTAAAAGATTACACCTCATTAGAAAACAACATGTTTCTTCAATTTTAAGGGCTAGGAATCATGACAAAGGTATATCCCATGGTGGTCACACTTGTAAAGGTACAAAGTTGCTTTGAAGAATGCCTTAAAGTTAACTTTAATTCAATGCAACTTGGAGCATTCAAGCATCTATAACTCAAAATCGTGTTTAATTTTAATATTTTTTTAAGATTTCCTGATCATCCAGGTTCAGAAGTATTGATAATGACTTAAGTTTCCCTTAAATGCTTTTGAAAAAAAAAAATATATATATATGAATATATAACAAACACACGCACACACTTATAGACATTCACACACAGAAACAATGAAAAGATAGACTTACATTTCGGAAATATTTCGGGGCTCCTTGCCCATTTATCAATCTGAGAGAACTGATCTGAGAACTGATAAAGGGGCAAGAGGAGCCCTGAAATATTTCCGAAATGTAAGTCTTATCTTTTTATTGTTTCTGTGTGTGAATGTCTATAAGTGTGTGCGTGTGTTCGTTGTTGCTGCTCATCTGAGTTATTCCTAAGTTTATATATGCAGAATCTTACCTCTGACGAAGACTGAATTGAAACGCTATAATGATTGTCATTTTTCCGTGTGAAGTCAATTCAATTACATATATTTATATGGGCACATCCTTCATCTTTCTACATTTTTCAATTTCCGCACTTTTCAAATGGCTAGATTCGAAGCGTTCCGGAAGGAACAAAAATGGAAATAAAATACGTCTTGGGTTTTTTGGGAAACGTCATCATCCAGGGTTCATATTTCGAAAATCTCCGTCCCAGCGAAAAGCGTTCAATTCGAGTTCAGATAGCGATAAATCCTCGTAGGAGGTGGAAAGTTCATTGCGGTAGAAGTTGAAGTAGCAATCGACGTTATTGATTAATCCTGAATCTTTAACGGAAATGCTTTTTTACATTCTCATTCTTTCCTAGGTTTTTATAAACTAATTACCTGCCCAACACTAAATATCACATGACTGATTGATAATGTTAAATATGTAATAGATGTAAGATATTTATGCACTACCCTAGGCGTGGTGAATGTGTTTCCTCCGGTAAAGGTGTTTCCACACTGTTACCGAATCAATTCCATCAGTCGATAGAAATCGTAATATATCCCAATTCCGTATTCTCCTCATCGATTTTCATCACAATACATTCGGTTGATATTTAGTACTCAATGCATTTAATACGTTTATATTTAATATGAGATACGAGACAAATGCCCTATGTGATAATTAAGGAATAATCATGGAGAGTGGTGCTTTCAATTTTAGATGAAAATGTTTTCAACTATTAAATTCATAGCGTTCTTTCCTATAAAAATCGTCATAATATTTAGTATTTTCATAACATTTAGTATTATAAGTATTCTCACTACTCAGCTTTGCTTCCGTGTAGTAAAAAAACAAGGTAATACAAGGAAACGCTGGAGGGACATTATACATTGTTCACATTGTGGTAAACATAATAATGTCAATACAGCCACCGGTCAAATTCCGATGATTAATTTTCTCTTGACTGTTTTTACGTCTTTCAACTGTCCCGTTGTTAAGCGTTCAGGGACAAGATTTTATTGGTATCCATTTGAATTAAAATAAGTGATTGAACATGCAGATAACTAAATAATCGATTCAGACCCATTTTGAGCCATACCGAAACACATTAGGGCAGTGGAAAGTTGAACAACTCTCATTTTTACAAAGTAAGCTATCAGATTTAAATATTTTAGTCCCCCTTTTCTCCCCTCCTGATATTTCACTTCGTGAATGAAAAAATCATTATATCGTTAGAATTACGGTAACGCGCACAATGTGAGTGAGTAGGACGACCCTTGCATATACTTATCCCGCATTCGTTAATGGTGCATAAGAGAAGGTATGTATAAACGTTGAATTTCACTGCTATCGTCTCTCTTTCGTTATATCCAATAATATATGCTAAGGGTAATGGACATTAGTGGCTTAAAGTCATATTTTCAGTAATGTACTAATTATAACTGAGTTTAAGGAGCACCTGGTGTTTAAACCGCTTCATCCTCCCAAACCCAGCGTATCCTCCTTTCACATAGATGAGGGTTCTTGCCGGGGAGTTCCATTCTCCCGGTTTCATTAAAATAATGTGCAAGGGAAGCTCAAGGGTGCTACCCTTTTACTCACTTGTTTTCGCAATTTCGTGGTTTTGTGAGAGTACTCAGCCTCTTCCCACTAACAACCTCGTCGTCGTTCTCCTCGTCGCAACGCGACTCTCCTCTTGAGTTTTCCTTCAATAGTCCCTCTTTAAATAGTTTCTCGTGTGCTAATTGTATTTACTTGAGACGTCTTGTATCGCGAGTTGAATTATACCACAGATGGTGACTTTACTTCAATTCACTTTGATGGACAATTATATCGAACGTGAATTACGCGGGAAATCGGATCATACCAGCTTCAAAATTGCATCCACTCCTCACCCCGTTACAGTCCTTCGTGGACATTCACGACTCGTGCACAGGCACCAATATCAGCAGCAACAGTCTTCAAGTTTCTGACTCCTATCGTAAATTATATCCTGTACCATTTCATTGTTACATCTCTTACATGATATACTGTACGCTTATATATCTACTTACTGTATCTTTGACTTCCTTTCTTCTGTGGGTATCTATAAATATATTAATTTTGTAGCATGTCAGCCAGTCATTCTGAGTTCGTTTTACTTTTTCTCCCTCAAGTTTTGCGGTAAAAGAGTGAGGTTTGGTATGTTGAGTGTGGATTTTCTATCTTTATGATTTGGTTGTAGTTTTGGATTTTTGCAGTAGATGGTGCAGAGAAAAATGCAAAAACCGTGGTTTAACAATTATCCTGAAGGGTATACCACCTCTCTTTTAATCTGTATGATGCGATCTTTTTCACGCAGGATTAGCTTGTAAGAGCGCACTATCATTTTGCAAAAATTGGTACTCTCCACAATAAACTACTAATTGTAATGAACAAAGAATTGAAAAATGAAAACTTTGTGAATTAAAATAACTACTTGAATGTGTGATCGAAGGCGGAAATTTTTCTTTTTATTTTTCGAACAATAATCACTCAATGAGCGTAGTAAAAATGTTCATAAGATGGTACTCTTCTCAGACTACTTAAGTGAGTTTAAAAAAAAATGAAAAATAAAAGGAAACTTTACTTCAGCCAATGTATGGAAAAAGTAAAAATGACTCACTGTGTGATAGAAGGCGAATTTTTTACCCTTATTTTCTACCCGAATTTTTCACCTATGACTACCTGATCGGCGGAGTGACTGTATCTCAAAAATGGTACTTTCCTCAGCCTACTACAGTGAAATAAAAAATATGAATTATTTTTACTCCAAAGTGTTTACTTATATGTTTCACAAACTATTCTAAAATTTGTTTTCATTTTTGGGAAACATATACACTCATTTGCACACATTTCCCAGTACTCCCACTAAAGTAAAAACACAAAGTTCACCTCTAGAGAACACCAGACAGTGACTGCATGCAAAACAGGCCTGCTAGTTTAATATTATTTAAGTCCATCAAAATCCAGGCGACAGTGTAATACCCTTGACAACATAACAAGCACAGAACAGATCTTTACACGACAAAAGCCAGAGTAAGATTGAGATCCCAAGAAGAGGGATTTCCCCACCCGCGCTTCTATTGGTTACCTAAAGACAACATGGCCGGTTTCAAGCTCCTCCCTCTCTTTGGCCCGCCACCCCACACACCAAGTAAATTTAAACGGACTATGCCGGGGAACAAATGAGAAAAGGCACCTAATTCACTACACTTAGCTCACACGCAATTAATTCAAGGTTTTTTTAATCTCTTTATCTGATGTATTACACAAGTAACTATCTTCAATCTTCCTTAGGATTTTGCTTGCTTTGCGGACACGATCAACGAATCCTTCTTCCTCTCACACACAAACATCCCGACCCGGACATTGCCTCTTGGGATTTGACTCCGGCGCGCCATCTCTTCTGCTGATTCTGCCTTTTCGAATAGGTACTAATGTCCACCGAGGGAGATGCCGGAGAGGGACGTTTCTTTGTCCGCCTGTCTCTCCTGGGCACGAGCACTCTATCCATCTAGCGGCAAGGTCACGCTAGGGAAAGTTGGTCTCTTGGGGGGAGTAACATCATTATCGCTCGATCACGGAATGCAGCTCGAAATAGCAAGATTTAGCACTTGAAAAAGATGCGTGGGAGTTTTGACGAGAAAAATAACGAGGCACAAAATTAAGTTTAGATATAAAGAATTTGAAGGGTTCTTTCGACAGAAGGAAATAATTAATTTAGTCTATAATGAAAATAATTACAAATAAACATGTTCCAACGAAGAATAGGGGAGGAATTAAGTTGTTGCAAACCGTGTGAATGAAAAGGATCAGCAGATATGATCAAAAGTTGCGAAACATAGCAAAGAGAATATCACAATCATGAAGAAAATTACAGAAGGAATAATAAATGAGAAATTGTAGAAATGGAGCGCGACATTTTCTCAGGCAAAAACTTTGTGGAAGTCTATCATACTGGGGGTAAATGAACTAACTCTGCAGTTTCCACAGGGGTATTTATTCAACAGTACCATGGTTTCGTAGCAAGGCCCCATCACCAGGAGATGCTGTAGCCCTGCTACGAAACCATGGTCGTTTTAAATAAAAATTTAGGTTGAAACTGAATATTTAGTTCACTTACCCTCAGCTAGATTGATTAAAATCAGAATACATAAAGACTGTATTGACAGAAGTAACCAAGCACGAAATAATGAAAGGATGAGAGGAGTGGCAAACTGGATCAAAGTGGTTTTCGAAGTTGTTATCGGAGGTTAGCAACAGAACCAGATAATTTCTCAGGGGGGCAAAGTTCATGGATAATTATTCATTATTGGTGGTTTGGTGAGAACATATTTTATTCTTATTTACATCAACTAAAAATGTGATCTTTCTACGAAAAGGTAGTTCAGGAGGTACACCCCTTTCTTTCACTCGGAACTTTAATGAACTGTAGATAGGGACGAGTAGATTAATTTTAGAGTTTGATTCTCTTTTTGTCCTCGGAAAATAAAGCACATGTGATGATTGAAAGTAGGGGATAAATATACCCCTGTTTGCCAGGAGCAGGATAATTTTCCTTCCACGTCTCTTTCTCACTCCGTCTTCCATTTTCCTTGGGAACGTCCAATTCCATCAGTCCTTGGCTCGTATCCAAACAGAACGTTTCGTTGCATTGTTCGACGAGGCTTATTATTTCCGCACAACAGCTATCAAACAAAAAAGGGTCTCCTCTCCCCCTTTCTCTCATTTCATCTTCGAAGACTTCTATCCGTTCCCGAGTTTATCTTCGGCGCGTAATATTTTTCGACCCCTCGAAGGGTAGGCCGCTGACAATATCCTCTGTGGCTTTCATTCTGCCTTGTATTTTTCACCTCTTTCGATTGATATACTTTTGAGATGAATTTATTTCTATGCTATAACTTATGTAGAATAAAGGTGGAAGATATATATAACTTTTCAATCTTCGTAATATTTTATTGGTGGTCTTAACAAAGTTATTTTTCATAGGAGTATTTACTTTTCTAATTAAATGAAATCATTTTAATATTTCCATGGAAACATTTTTGTTCAGGGATTGACTGAATTTTACACAATTAAGTTATAAACAAATATTACATTGACTAGGATACGTATAATATCTTTTGTAAATCTAATTCGGAGAACCCTGTCACCTATGTATTAACTGAGGTGAGAAATAGTTCTGAATTTTTATAGCGCGGGCTCGGAAGATGAATTAGATATGAAAAGTTAATTGTATCAAATTGCACGTGAGATTTACCTGCTGGATTTACGCTCATCAGTCACGTGAAGACTATGAAATGTATGGTATTATTTCATATACGTTGAAAATAATACGTTGAAACGCATCGTGATCCATCAAACTACACCGAATGGCATTCGAGTATGATGCGATATTCAGATATTCACTTATAGCTAAAAACATGATATTCATGGCGATAGAGATTTATCGATTCCTTTCAGGCTCAACACGGAGAACATTTGGCCCAATTTTAATATTTCACGCACCACTTTACGAATCAGTCGACCAGAAAGAATCTTTGAATTCCGCTTTGTTATGTGTGAATCGATATGAATAGGTAGAGATCTCCGTTTTCGTCAGCCTGTGCTTGGAAATTCATACAGTTTCCCTGCGTTTATGTTTAGCCGAGGCTCAAACAAACAGTCACAAAGCATTCTGCTCTTTTTCTCAATCAATAATAACATCGGATAAAATTTGATTCAGAGCCTCTTGCCGTTTCATTTCATGTAATTACTTTATGCTGATGTCACGTCGTTTTATGTATATGACGTACGCATTGCAAATTTTAATGCGTCCGCGTATCAATTCGCATGAGATACATTAGGAGGGAATGAAATCTGGTGACGCCGCTAATGGGGAGGGCAGCGCAAACATTCAGCAATAACAACTTTCTAGCGTGTTGTTGCTTTCCAACGCCTGGACCCCCGAGTGTCGTAACATTTTACACCCACTGAATTACTGCTGCCGTGCACATAATAAAACTCGCGAGTCTAATAGAATCTCCATTATTCCGTGACGGTGTGATGAGGGCATAAAATTTCCATTTGGATGAGTGCGCGGTCGGATTATGAGTGCTTACGCAATTCTCAAACAACGGATTACCCAAACTATTGTTTTTTTTTCCTCCCCACCCCTTATTGTAATTCCTCCGCAAGGAGAATGAGTTCGTAGCCGCCGAAACTTCGGCTCACTGCGATTGATTTAATGCCCGAGGACCCTCATATTTGTTTCGCCCCGGGGCAATAAGACGATGATTTATGTTCACCGAAAATACTCTCTTCGTCCGATCAATTATGACACTCCCGTATTTATTCGATCTCCGGCTCGGCAGGCACTTCCATCGCTCACCTTCCCGCCTGCGAAACTTTCAACCTATCACGCGGCAATGCATCTTGGGATCAGCTTACATCGCCGACGACGGATTAAGTCCTTCTGGTGTTCCGGACGCAATAAATTCTTGGGTCTCGGGGGGTTTAAATCCTCGGGGCTTGGGAATGAGATGTGCTTTATAGATATTTTTTAAATGTCTTTATCTATGACCTGTGATTCCCCCAGCGGATTAAATGGGTGGTCGATTAGCGCATGCTATATTAACCCCATTGAAAAGGGGAGTGAAAGTAATTTATGCATCACTAGAACCGCGTGGGTAAAATTTATTTAGCATACTCGTTTCTTGTTCAACGAACGAAAATTTTACACGATTTGAAAAAATCTTTGGTGCAGTTTTAGGGGATTTAACATAATAATAGGCCGAGAAAAACAGGCGTCCAGTATTGAGTGACATTAGTCGGTCAACTCTATAATCGTGAGGTCTCGAAATCTTCACTTCGCGTATGCGGCTTCATTACTCCTCCTCCTACACGGGTCTCCGAAGCACGGCCATTAGGACTAGGTGGCATTTTCATGCCACCGGTCGCTCACGCACCTACCTATCTCTATTTCCAATGGACTGTCCGACACCCTGTTTTGAGGCCTGTCTTCTCTTGCATTGAATCCCAGTGGTATTGAAATTTATCATGAAATTCCTCATGAATATAACTGTGCTATCATGCATCGAGTCACCAAAACTACGCTCTAAATTTTCGAATACGGCCCTATTAACTCTGGCCTAAGACAGCATAACTAGAGTTAACTGCCAATGATTTTGCCTTTGTGGTGCAAGTTTCAAAAGCATTTTAAAGATATATAACGATTCCTGCGTACAAGATTATTTCCATCAAATATTTAATGATCACCAACCGTTTGTAGAATGGGCTGATATAAGTATCGTAAATACTCACTTCTGTCTAATTCCAACATCAATTTAAACAGATTTGAATTCACACTTAAAAGCGAGGGAATGATAATCGGATTAAAATTTCCCGGACATCATATGCGAATTTATAAAGATAGGTTCCCTACATTGTTTTTGAAGATTTTTACGTAAATGAAAATTTTAATTTCTCCAAACTTGAGTGGCGAAAATAATAAAATAGCTGTCGTGAATTAACTTCTTGTTACTGTCATTTTTTTCGAAACTTTATTTCATGGTCCCATTTCATGAAATGATTGTATTATTTTTACGCAACGTACAAATATATATTGAAATTCAGTTTTATTTCTTCTGAGAGTTTCCCGTCCAATTTCATTTTCCTTTCACTCGAATCTGTTAGTATATCCCCGGCGACGTTAGAGTACAGATGGAATCAACACGCGGTAGCCAATCGCATTACCGGGAAGATATGGAAATGAAATTAATGCACATTTTTAGTGGAATTTGAAATGCGATGGGGCTAGGTACGAGGGCGCAAGAGCCGAGAATGCTTCTTTGTCTCTGCCAGCATGATAGTAATCTCCATTCAAACAGTCTCGGTGGTTAGTTAAAATATCTCGGGGATTATCTTCTCATCACTGCAATTATTAAATGAAACTGATACATTATCTAAGTGATGTAAAATTATTAAATATCTTGTATTAACAATTATAAAGTTATTAATATTGATTTATGCCCTATAAAGGTACAATTGTTTTGCATATTCAAGCGTGAAATAATAGGTACATCAAACACGCATTGATATCAGACCATGGTGTCACCGAATCCCAAACTTAAATCTGCTTTCGATTCGAACAAGGTATATCTTTAACGTGACTTGAGAATGAATCTCATTTTTGAACTCCTCACGTAACAATTGACAAGTTCTTATTGATTTCTCTTGTGTATAATTGGCGACACAGTCCAAAGTTTACATGAACTTTCCCTTGGACCACCACATAATCGTAGAGGGGAGTTTTCTAAACCTATTTTCTACTCCTATGGAAAGCTACACTGGTTGGCGGCCTAAATTCCGGCCTACCCAAGGCAGGGAGCTCAAACGAAAAGACTCAGATAACGTGGTCCTTGGTCGTCTGTGGTGGAGGTCGGACTAAAAAAGCATTAAAAGCAGTAAAAATCAGAAAATTCACTGTTCGGGGTGTAATTGATTCAGAATTTATTAAAAATGGTAACACAGTTGTTAAAACAAGATTTATAAATTTTGCGATGCATTGGTGGGCACGTTGTAACATAGTGAAGCAATCGAAAACGGCTAAGGTAAAAACCTGTATTCAGTAAAATTAGCGGAATTTTATTCGAAGGTTATAGATATACAATTATTAGTTTATTAATGACAAATTATATATATATCATCATCATCATCGCTACTTCAATCCCAAGATTGATTGATTGTAGCTCAATTCAGGGCTACATTTTCTAGGGAAATATTTAATGTGGTGGTTTCCCTTCGCCTTCCACATCGCAGTACTGACGCCGATTCCGTGAACTTCACTCTCGCCCGCAGCTATGGCAGTTGATGCCGGGCGAGAAAATAAAAGGAAGAAGAAATAAAAACTAAACACGAAGCAAGGATGTAGACTGTCACAATCAATAATTATTATAATATATGTATTTAAACAATTTAATGAGAAATCTGAAAGCTACTGTAACCCCGGAATAAGAATTATTTAAAAATAACCATTATTACATTGCTTTTTTCGGATAATCAAGTCCTCATTCGAATGATAGGGAACCCAAATTTTTAACTAAAAGACTCCCGTTAACGTTTCAACACCTTATCTGTTCTCTTGTTATTCCCTTCACGTCTCCTACGATACGAGACAATACATTAGTGAAAAATGCATGACTGTAGCTCAATGTTACGCATTATCCGTATCGATGTTCTGAGACCGCCTTTTTTCCTTTTATTACTACTATTAATTGCTATAACGAACGAATTCCTGTAATTCCTATGTGTACATAATTTGAGTCCTGGGCCGGGGTAAGAGTGGGCAGAATTGCCTAATCCGGTCCATGCAATATCAATAGGGGAAAAGCTTCAAAGTAAGAGAGAATAGGATAGAAGTAGTAGCTTCAAATAGGAGAGAAGCTTAAAAGTAATACGAGTTCATAAGCTCAGCAGTTTTTATAATTTTAAATAATAAAAAAGTAACAAATTTATACCAAGGATCAGTGAGACCAATAATTATAACAAAAACCCATAGCCCAGAACATGTATTCAATTTCTAGGAATTGGGTTATGAGATATCGTATGACGGAGAAAATGATCGAAATAATAAATCACGGCGAATGCGGTATCTATGCATTATAATGAAAACAAAAGGAAATGGAAGATCAATAGAGAAGCATTATTAAAATTGTATAATACCGAATACCGACTCCCTCAGACGAATTCGAATGCTGAATACAGAGATAGGAGGAAAGTAGTGTGGAAGAAGTAGAAATGCAGATCCTTTGACCAATAAAAGTCTGCACTGAGCAAGAGGGATTTGGCAGTATTTAAGAATTAAAAACAGAAATTTAAATAGAGATCATTTTTATAAAAAATATCACATTTTGCGAAAAATTGGAGAAGCAATGAAGAGCAGGCGAAGGATACCTAAAAGAAGTCCTCCAGTACTTACCAGTTGACAAAAGAAGAATGGGAAGCCCAGGGATAAGATGGGCGGACCAAAAATTTTGATCACTGAACGGGCTTAAATCGTAACCCGTAACAGAAGAAGATGACCACTATTATGTAGGAATAAATTCTCGCAACAAAGAAATATGAACTAATTAAATGTATGTTATTGGAAAGGGATCTCATTTATTTTTTTAAATGTGAAATATATCAAAGAGGAATATATCTGATTACCCCCTAACTTAATTAAGTCTGGAGTGTACCCGTCAGAAACCGATGCTAGTCCAATAATTTTCTCTTTTAATCTCGCCTCGGGGATGTGGTTTGTAAAACCTGTGGTGAATTGAGAGTCTCCTGTTGAAAAATTTTTTCATTCAAACGTTTCTAGTGAAACGGCGCCCACTGTATCTAATTTTGCCCTTTATGGGCATTGGCTAATAGATAAAATCAGTATTGATGGTGGAACTGTGATATAAACTTTTGTAATTTCCCCGTAATAACTATCGAATATTTCATAATGCATAGTCGCCCTGATTACAAGCCAGCAGTAGATTATCAGGTACAAGAGTCAGTTGGCGTTGTTCAGAAATCAAAGTAACGGGCTACCTAGGCAAAACACATAAAATATTGAAATGGAAAGACTAAAATAGAATTGTGATTACACGTTTTTACTTTTATTGGATATACTTTTATTGGAAATCATCACTGATTATCAATCCGAGGATTGGTTTTTTTCGTAGCTATCCAGTTTACCATATTTTATTTTTGCATATTTATTGCTCTCAGCTGAGTTATTTGCTGGGATGTTATTGATTATTCTTTCTATTTTTCCTTACATTACGGTTTTTAGTTAACGTCAGTGTCTCAGTGGGCGTGCCTAACCTTTTTTTCCTACCAACTGATATAACACTACCTATGAACTTTCAGCCAATAGGCAAAATATCGTTTATAAAATAACAATGCAAAGGAAAATAAAGTGAATAAAAATTAATGAAACATAATTTTTCTCAAGCGCAAAAACTTATTCTCACATATTAATCACAAGGAGATGGAACTTTCTAACAGCCTTAAAACCTGAAACTACGCAATTCGTTAATCGCATGTTAAAGATATAACGAGAATCATGCAGAAATGGTAATTTCTCCATCTATACCTGGATCATGCATATTTGTATGATTGTTCATGTGCTGGCCTTCCACCCCGAGGGTTAGGCTTCACTCCCATCTGGGATATGCTTTTCAGCAGTATACACTAATCCCTGTTCAGATGAAGGAATTATCGAGGGAATTCCAGAAATAGCACTACGTATGTTAAGCCGTGAATGCCGTGGCAACTATTGTCGAGGATATTATAATGGAAACATTGAATATCTTCCCGCAACCTTTTTCCACTCCTTAATTCTTAAACTGTTCACAGTTTCCGATACGGAAAATTTAAAGAAGGTCACTATCTCCAATGACAACACGTTCTAATCACGCGTGCAGAGAAGAAGTGGAACCATTATGAAATTTCGCTCCGGGTCTGACAAACCTTAAAAATCCAAGGGGGGGGGGGGGGGGGTTTAAGCTCAAATCTTCCCCTTCCAAAATCCGCCTCCTTCCTTCGCCTTTGGGATCTTTTTGTTCTTCCTGAGAAATTTGATCCTTTCCTCCCTCTCTCTCTCCCTCTCCATCCCTCCCCCTAAATCTTTCTTCCCAGCCACCCCATAATCCGTGAGTGGGAGCAGCTCATTCGGAAGTTGAATGAAGCCCAACGAAAATCCGTGTGCGAATGGGGATTGGGGAAGAATTTCGGGGAATGATAACGTTCCCCTCGTTTACGGGAACCCGCGAGGAAAAAGATCGATGCGAAATTGGAGTGAAACCATGGATGGTGATAAGGGAGGAATCGCGTCAGCGATCTGTGCGACTTCAATGACGGCCGAGCGATATTCGCACGGGTTTACGTATATGCGAGGGGTTGGGGTGGCGTGGGGCGAGGGCTGCTACGGGGAGGGGGGGAGGGGTAGGCAGGCTATATTACCGCCCCGGGCACGCCTTGCCATACCCTACCCCGCGAAGTAATGCCTGACGGCAGTTCCGCAGTGAGGTGTTTTTAGAAAGAGAGTAGAAATCTCACACCGTTGTGGAGTACGGGCGCCTTTTCGTCTTTTGAAGATTTTTTCCTAAAAAAAACCCACCCTACCCCACGATCCTCTTTTCTATCGCCTTGTCTCATTTTATCCTTCTTCTTGTTATAGAACCGCGAAAGCTATCGGAGGATAAGATCGGTAAGCCAGTCTGGATTCCCGAAGTAAAAACTCGATGAACTCCGCGGAGAGCGACCGATTTTTTTCATCCTTTAAGACGTGGAGGCAACGCCCATCGAAAATCCATCCGCCTCGCCGAGCATTAAAATGGGACCGCTCCATTTGGAAATGCGCACCTCAAAGGTGATTAGAATTTCCTATGCGAGCTCCCCAGCGCACATTCCGCCCCCTTCCTCCGACCATCCCAAGGTCTTTTATCGCAGGATCAAATTTAGGTAAAAGTTTCTGCAAGGCGAGATCAAGTCAAACAAGTCTGGTTCCCGGATGTTCTCCCTTTTCCTATAAAAATGATTCCCATTCTCTCCCAATCGTGCCCGTCTTCAACAAGCGGACGCATTTCAGCGAATCACTGAAATGAGGGCTCGAGGAATTTCGAGACCCCGAGGTCGGGATCATTAATTGGCGAGAGTTCATATTCTAACTCGGCGCCAGTTCGCCCACCGTTAATCTGTGCTTAGATTAAAGGTAAGGGGAGAGGGAGATGATTTTTTTTCTAAATGAAACCCGGCCAGAGGAGGGGATGGATTTATTCCCTCTCGAGTGTTTCGACCCCGGGGCGAACTGTGCTTCATTTCCGTGTCCCTCTGTCTGCCACTTCATTTTGCTGAGTCCGTCCGTGTTTCTGTGCGTGTGGGTGTTGAGTGTGTGTGTGGAGGGGAGTGTGGGAGGAGGGGGATGGCGGGACAGGTTATGAGGTCACCTGTAGTACGTCGGGAATCTCTTTGGGGTCCGACCCGCCGTTAACTTCACCTCCGCCCCCCAAACTCCCCCTGGGGCTGCTCGCGCGAGACTGCAGCCGGCCTCCGCACACGCGCTGCGGTTCCTAATTGATGAAGCTAGCCGGGCACGGGGCCACGGCCCTGTCACAGACCCTTTTGGAGCATTGTGAGGACGGAGGCATAAACGGAATGAGAATTAATTCATATCCGAGAGAGGGAGAGGGAGGCAGAGAGAGAGGGGGACAGTTTCGGATAATTGTCGCGTGACCTCCCCCCTTACGGGACGATCGCTTTTCGGTTGTTTCACCCCTCCCTACACTCCTTCCCCGCTTCCCCTCTCCCACCCCCATTCTTCAGGCAAGAAGTGAAAGCCCCATAGTAATAGCATTGCCACACACAGGTCCAGGAGGGTGAGTTTGTAGCCGAGAGTTTGGGGATGCTGATCTAAATCCGTGCATTCGATTGCCGACTGCGTAGCCACACGGGAGAGACATTTTGCAACAACGCCATTAGAGGCATGGGGGTTAGGATTGGAATGAATATCAATCTTTTGAGCAGTGGCAGAAATGGTCGTAGGATTGGGGTCGTTTCTCAGCACCTGTGGTCTACAGTCCTGGAAAGGGAGAGTTGTGGTAACTGCCCTTTGGAACCCACCTCTCTCGATGGTCACGAGTTTTCATTGTTCCAAACACCTTATAATGGACGTCAATCTATCGAATAGGGTCCGGTAACCTCGCAAATGACCCCATATTTTCAATATTAACTGAGAAACACGTATATAAAACGAAGATAAATTTTAACAGCAATATGGTTGCCACTTTTTTGAGTGCAATAAATATATAAAAAGTTGTGAGTAATGCGGTACAAATTTGTATTGTGTTGCGTGCAAATAAAGCTTAATGTAATTATGAATGTGCGCTAGCACCCACTCTTTTCCTGGGACCAAAAAACTGTCTTTTTGAAGACCAATGTTTCAAGCAGTTCCGAAGAGAGAAACATACCGCAAACTAAAGATATCATAGGTAGACTTAATTACCTACGATCAGTGAATTAACGACACACTTGCCATTCAATTGAGAATAGGAAATTCTTCATTCGCGTGGATAGTAATGAAATATAGGGAAGGAACGGGAAGAAAAATTTTGGGTTATCGAAATGTACCGCAGGACTGAAGTGAAGTCTCGCATTGGACTTATACCTAAAAAAAATATGGATATGGTGAATAGTCGTTTGATGAATTCAAGTGGACAAAAACTCTTAAAAGTAAAAACATGATGAAACTTAAGTAACAGGAAAAATGTCAAACTGGGAAAATGTTAGCGAATGAATCGGATAAGGACATTATTAGAATATTTCACACTCACATCCTTACTGCGAAATTGATTTCAAATATCCTCAATTGTTTAGATTACTCCTAAGAGTACTTTCTGAATAAAAGTAGAAGTGGTATATTGAGATGCGACACTATAAATCTAGGTGTCTTATCATTTATCATGAATAATATACGAATGTGAAATCTGGTGTCACCTAATGTAGCACTGAAAGTAACTTACATTTGACTCATGACGTTTTCTGAATTATTTTTTAGGGAAGAATTTTTCACGTTCAATTTTTCATTGGGCATTTATACGACACTTCTGGAATTGAATAATAACCGTTGCGCTTAATTCTCTTTAAGACGGCGATCAATTTCCGACATCCAGTGCGTCAGAAAACCTGGGAGGACCATCATTTTTTTATTTCGTTACATGTCATGGAAATTACTCTCGAAAGCATTCGATAAAATAATATTGACAAATAATACACGGCTTTGGCGATTGTTGAACAGTTTTCATCGTTTAACAAGTGTTCCATTCCTTCTATTTGACTAAATTTAGCCTTCAACGTTCTTATTGGACATCGCTATTTCATTTTTGGCACGCAAGCGGAAAAATGTGCTGTCATCACTTCCTCGTGGTGGCGTGGCATTTTCCTCACAAGTTCGTCCCCTTTGGATTAAATATTCAATGCTGTGATGGAGTGAAAATTTCTTTTGAATAAAAAGTGGAAAATTTTAAATGAGGTCGGAAGGGGAAAAATTGGGGTAAACTAATAGAAATAACATTGCACAGGTGAAGAATTGGATTGGGTGAGGGGTAAAAGTTTTACAACATTCCCACTAGTGGTGGTGGTGTGTTAACGCCGAAAAGAATGATTTTCTATGAACAGGGACCGGCAACGCAGAAAAAATTGCCTTGGGATCTCGGGGTTATCCTCGTGCTATCAAACATAACTTGAGGTGATTATGCATCGACTCTCGCTGTCGGTAGGGGCCTCATTTGTAGTCAGAATCTCGAATCTCTTTCTCGATTGGAAATTTGATGGAAAGTTTTTATAAAACCCCAATTCCCGAGGTTGATCTTCAGGAAATTAAAAATTTTCACTTTTATAATGCCTTTCATTCCTTTTTTTCCCCCTTAATTTTTCTCTGAACTCTTCCGGAAATATGGGAGGTTTTAATTTTTTTTCGACTCACCAAATTAAATTCATCGATGATATTCGCTTACCGGTCTGAAGTATCAATTCTGCAAAAAATTCTCCAATCCCCTTTAAATTATTTAAAGGAATTTCTATCTCTGTTATTCTTTTGCTAACATCATCGATGTTAACACTGGTACGAATCACTAAAAATCGCGCAAAAAAATCGTTTCGTGGAATCAGAAATCGAAATGTTTATTTTTGTCGGAATGCCTAATTTAAATTCGCAATTATTTTTCCTTGTACTTCAGAGAGTTAGGGATTTTGATATACTTGACTTTTCCTATAAGTGTGAATAAATCGGCAGGAATGTTTTCAAAGTTTAATATTTTAATAGATGTTGCGCCTAAAGTTCAAAATACTCGGCAACGTAAAAGGTGTTACATTGTTGAAGCATGTAGGATGACTAAAAATATTCCTTTAGGTTCCCACGTACTACTGCCAAATTATTTGTGGATAAATCTGATAAATAATATCATATACGATATTATGCTAATAAACAATATTGTGAAGGTTGGTATATTTTCCGCCTTATCCTTGCCAGTCTAGTAAATGGTACCCATTCGAAAAAAATTTAAGACAATCCTTTTAAATAAGTTTACTTTTGATAGGTACTACTTTTTGGTACATTACGGTTCAAAATGCAAGTGAAATGATAGTGAAAAATCAAATCGAATGTGTCAATTTGACCTTGATATAGGCGTGGGATGAGAAGTTTGAGGGAAAATCTTAGAAGCTACACGTTGGTGGATATGATGAAAACATTAAAGGACTGCATTTGTATTTGGAGTACAGTAAATTATTTATAAAACAATAAAACGTAGTTGACTAGGGTGGGACACGCCAATTATTTTGGGGATTAATTAAACATCAATCTTTAGCTGGTATATTACCAATCATCATCTCCTGTTAACTTTGTGAAACGTTATAGTGTATTAACCTAACTTCAGTCTGTATCATTTATGTATTCTGACATTGGTTTCTTAAATTCATACCTGATGTGTTGAACTATTAGTGTGGAAGCACGGAAATGCCTAAAGCATACTCTACGTATTTCCACATACAGACAGTTTAAATTTATGGATATACGTAAAAATGACGTATTTTGTTGATAACAATGTAAACACATATTTAGCGTTCATTTTTGTCTCGAAGAAAATTTCGGGCAGGTTTTCCCATGCAACCCACGAGTCACGGGTTGAGTCCCGGCTGGGCATGGGGGTATTTTTTGTCAGATTGAATTTTTATTCGATTTGAAGAGGTGAAAAAAGTCCTTAGACGTCGACGCAATAATAATAAAAAGAATTCCAATTAAAAAGGGAAACAGAAAATACAACATGTTTTATATAAGTGGAGATTTACATTTTAACCTTATGTAATACATATCTTCTTATTTTTTTGCGTATGGACGAAAAGGGTACTCGTACAGTGTGATTTCCAGTAGTTTGCTGAGTTTTCAATTTTTGCATAGTTTACGATTTTTGGACGTTTTTCCAACAGGAATATTTTTTTACAGAATAATATTATCCTTAACCATTATCGAGTGTAGTATTCCTCCAGCTAGGAGCATAGCAGTCTCCTTGAAAAATATTGATTTTTGAAATAATTTGTAGACATCGTGGACTCAAATGAGATTAATTTGTAGACGAAATATGAGTTGTTTTGTTTTCATTCTTAAATATTTAATATTTTCTTTACCAAGAAACGATTTTTTTTCTGTGATTGAAGTGAATAGATCATTCCTGAACTAATATTGTCTTATTTGATTATGCTCTTAATTTTCTACAGGATAATGCTCCACAAAAATATATTCAATCTATCAATATGATATTGCAACATGTTCTTCTCGTTTCGTTTTTGAAGCAGATTTATCCTCATGATATTCTTAGAAAGAAAGACGTTGTGGTCGCTCACAAGAACTGCTCTCCCAGTTTAGGGAATTATTTCTCAAAATTCAAATTCATAATATCGAATATCATACTTGAAAACAATGACTCTCTGGCACTTTTAATTATTTGGATTCAGGCTTGAAATGGGGGAACCAATTCTAAATACGAATTTTATTGACTAATAATGGCTATAAGGTCAATACATTTCTTATATGCCAAATAAGTTTCTTATCAATAATTTTATTTCATAATTTCTGTCATTCTTACCCGAACCGACAATTTACGGCATTTCACTAAATGTCATAAAATTTTTACAATACATTCCAGAGGAAACCAAGGATAATAACTAAATATAACTGAGGAGAGTATCTAATAATTTTAAGGAAAATATCGTTTTTGTAGTTAGTTGAAACAATCTGTAAAGTGAGAAATATTTATTATTATTCTATTGCTACTCTTGCTCGTCAAAATGTCTCCATTACTGCGTAGTGATCTTGGTTTCTTCTGCCAGTGTTGGATTCATCTCCCTGAGAGTCATCGGTCCAGATAAAGTGATACAGGTGTTGCTCCAGACGCTCTACATTACATTCAGGGCATGGTATGAATTTTCCGATGGAGTCAAAAAATCGAATTCCTTCCTTCTCCTTCCGCATCCGGCAGCTATGGTGTTTCTCCCAGCCCTACTTATCAATGAAGCGCCGCGTCGTGCTTTTTATGCGCCTGAGCCGGCTGGCTCCCTCCGCGAACGCTCGTCTCTTTGATCACTCGATCTTCATGTCAAACCGATGTGGCGAGGGTAGAAAGGGAGTGAGAGAGGAAAATAGAGACAGGGATTGAGATAAAGAGAGTGGGAGGGAGAGTGAGATGGGGAGAGAGAAGGAGAGAGAGGGAGATAGAGAGGCATAAAGAGAGGGAGAGAGTAGGAGAGAGATACAGGGAGGGTGAGAGAGATAGATTATATTGTGCTTTGGGGATCACCAATAGAGCAATTATTAATTTACTTTTGATACAGCTCATGAATATAATATTTATGACACACAATTGATATTAACGCCAAGGTATTACATATCTAGTATTAAAACAATTGTCATCATCATCAGTACTTCAATCCGAAGATTGGTTGACTGCAACCCTCCATCCTTTCCTATCTAGTGCTAGCTCTCTTACTCCTTGGTAGGTCTTCCTTCTAACGTCTCTAATAATTTGC
>WURS02083586.1:0-10135 GCA_011762765.2 Rhinocypha anisoptera
AGGTCCACGTGGGACTATGAGGTCACGGGTGTGCCTAGCGGCTTTGCCGCGGGCGGGGGGGGGGGGGGGGGGCGGGAGGGGAAAGGCCGGCTTTCTCTTTTTAAAATGTGTGTCATCCGGTTCCAGTGCCAAAAAAAACTTATATTCATGTGGGAATCCTCTGGCAAGCGTCTGTGAAACACGTTCTTTTTTTAACTGACATAATATCAAAGTTCTGAAATGTTAGCTAAGAGACAGACAAACAGGAATTTTAAGATTCTTTCGAAACTTGATGTGGACAGGGGAAAAAAGACAACGATTGGCCCAAAGAGGAAAAAAAGCGTCTGATCCCGTGATTAGCTCAACACACGGCCCCAAGGCAATCCTTTCTCCGCACAGTGAAGGACGTTATGTACTTCCCTGCGGAATTAACAGAAAGTGCGGGTTGGTGAATTTAAGAGGTTTCCAGTTCACCTCAGAGGGAATACATTTTGTATCAAATGATAAATTCTGTAGTTCCACCGTACATGAGGACCATAAGTTCACGCTTTTCGGTCCTAATTACCCTCCTCCTGTAGATGAATCCAGGTGCCCCATCTATCCAACCAAACAATTCCCTCCACACCTTCAACTTTCACTCACACCCCCCTCCTGTCTATAAGGTACCTGGATGATGGATCATTAAAACTAGCACCACCAAAATAAATTTTAGTGGAAATACAATATTCATAACCTTATACTGGTGGTAGATCTTTGAGGCACAGGTCAAAGTGACGAGTCCTACATTTGTGGAAATCATGAATCCTGTCTGTTTAACTGCAAGAATACAGAGTCTGACTGAATATTTTAAAACTTTGTTTCTCCTATTCTCGAACCTTGATTCATTGATTTCATTAAATCTGAAAAGCAGTTTTTTTTATATAAGACAGAGTACTGAATTATTTGTGAACTACCTATGAGCCAATTTTGATCATATTGTCTGACATGTTACAACATTATTGCAGATAATTGTAAACAGAAGTTAATAATCCAGCCCGGCTTTGGAACATGTTTTTCACTGAAATTATGATATTGTTCATCTGATATCTAGTGACCTACATATATCAGAGCTAAAAGTCAATGAAAAGCCCTTACAATTTGCATAAAAGGTACCTCAAACAAACAGAATGGTTGCAACAAACTTATTTTGCATAAGTTTCTCTGAATCTATGTTTTGGAATGTTTTAGGTTACATTTGTATTTGTCTTTACAGTACAAATTAAATGACTTGTACCTTCAAAAAACAAGTTTCGGCAATGGAATTTTTTCACGGTGACTACCTGTATAAAAGCTAGCAATGATACATCAAAAATTATTTATAAACATTGCCAAAACAAGGTTATTAGATTTTTTAAAAAGTGAAGTGATTTTTTTCAGAAGTTTCTAAAGCCTTTTGAAATAATCTAGTGAGCAACAAAGGATATCCTGACTTAATAAAATTCAACCGTGAAAGACATAAATTTTATAAATCTGTGCAGGTAACTGTAACTTTTGATGAATATGAATTTTAAACCCGTCTTCTGCTTTTATAACAAAGGAATGGGATCCATTAGCTATGCATTATTGTTGGTGAATTCTCTCCAGAATTTATATATATATATATATATATATTTCAGGAATTGGAAAGGAAACAGCCAGAGAACTTGCAAGGAGAGGTGCGAAGGTTATTATGGCATGCAGAAACATGGAAACTGGAAAAAAGGCACAAGGTGAAACAATGGGAATGAATTCCTTAGAAAAATCTAAGATAGTGTTTCTAGACTTTACCTACAACGTAGTTATCAATTTATTTTGCAGCGGAAATTACTAAAGAAACAGGAAATAAGAATGTATTACTGTACAACTTGGATCTCTCATCAATGGCATCTGTGAGAAAGTTTGCCAAAGAAGTGTGTGCCTCAGAACAAGTACTGGACGTCCTGATACACAACGCTGGAGTAGCTCAGATGTTCCGCAGATCAGTGACTTCAGAGGGACTGGAGGCAACAATGGCCACGAATCACTATGGACCATTTCTTCTTACTCATCTCCTGATAAGTAAGTACATGTGTCACTTGTCCTTGCCAAGGATTACACCACAAGTTACCAATCCTCACAATTTACAACAACGAGAGAATCAATGACCCTTAATACACATGCAAAATATATTTAGAGAAAATCTAAAAAAAATATGAGTAAAAAAACTCCAAAAACAACTTTACATGTTTTTAGTTTTGGATCCTGAATGAGAACTGTGCATCAATCTCTAACCCCTTTGGATTCTTTCATTTTTCTCAAGAAATTTGAATGATTGCACAGGATAAATAAAACTTTACAATTTCCTAAAGATTGTATTATGTATTTATTTTTATCCTGTTTCGTATACTGGTCAAAAATAAATAATATAATTTTGTGGAAATAGCAGTTTTACCCGGTGCAATCATGAAAGAGTTCCACACAGTAGGGTCAATTACAATTTCTGATACTAGCTTGAGAACTGAGAAGACTTGTGAAGGTAATGACAAATGCGAGAACTGTAATGAGTCATAATATCAATTTTGTTGAAACCATAAATGTAATGCACTAATGAAATTTTTTCATGGAACACATTTTAAATGTATAAGCTCTCAAAACCTAATGATGATCAATATGTTTATATTGATCATCTTGTGATTGTCAAAAATTAAGGATACTGAGATATTGAGGAAAATCTGAAATAACATTTTACAGTTTCACATTCATAAAGTTGATTACAAAAAGGAATTGTCCTGGAACTGAACGCATTTTTCAAGTTCCAGGAACAAGGTGATGCCCATTACAAAATTATTCATTCTTGAAATGTCTTTTTACCCTTAGATATAGCTGTTCATTCTAAAATGTATAAGTAAGTGACTTAATCCTCTAATATAGTGAAAAATTGTTTAGAGCAATAGTTTATCATTTTGTAAAGGTTGAAAAACACATGCAGCCTTTTGCAGCCATGCAAAATTTTGTGTATGATCGGTTTCATTACATAAGTAACATCATTAGGTACTTGTGTCATGAAACCGGTCACACAATAAATTTTTATGTGGAAAATGCTGCAATCCACTAAATGAAGCCAGAAATAGTATATTTTATCATTTTGTATTTATAGGTGCTAATTGCCTCTCTTTAGGAACAGCATAAACCTTAAATGAAATGGCCAACCAGGATAGCCCGGTGGGTAGCGTGCTCGCCAGCTATTTTTTAAGAGAGTCGTAGTTGGTCCGCCCAAAACAAACTGAAATAACCCACCAGGGGATCCTCCGGCCTTGACATTTTGGGGAGTCGGGGCCAACCGGGTTAGCCTGGTCAGTAGCGTGCATGCCGGCTATTTTGAGACAGAGATTTATAACAGCCCGCCCAAAACGAGCCGGGTCCGCCCCGAAGGGGCTTCTCATGCCGTGATGTCTCGGGAGGTCGGTCGGGCTTCAACCGCTTGGGTGCTAGAATCAAGCCAGAAACCCATCATTAAGAGTTACTTCCCGTTTAGTCAAGAGGTTACCCAAGTGTCTTGCATGGGGCAGGACTATCCTGACTCTCTAACGTAGACTGCTGGGCCGAAGATATACCTCTCTGGATTGTCACTGAACCCCCAGTGACCAGGGACCGTGGCCGGGTGGTGCCTATGGGCACCAGGCCCCGAACCACGGCGGGGATAGGAAGAAGCCCCTTCTCAAACTCCTTGCGCTCGCATGAAGGAACCAGCGGGCCCCACTGAACCTGTCAAGTAGCGACACAACCACAAAGATGGCCGACCCGCTAGAGGGGACCCGAGAGCCCGAGGCCCGGGTGGGCCTTTCCCTTTCCCCCTCCCCCCCTTGCACCCATGTTAGCTCCTCTGATCGTGACATTTTGGGGAGACGGGGCCGAGCGGGTTAGCCTGGTGGATAGCGTGCTTGCCGACTATTTTTTTTTTGTTCACTATCGCGGGTTCAAGTCCCGCCCAGGGCATGGTTGTTGTGTTGTCCAAACGGGTCTTATATTCGAACTGAATAGATGCAAAATGACCATAGAAGTCGATGCACCCATTAAACAAAATTACTACTATTACTTGAAATTTAATGTCCATGAAATATTGCAAATCAATTGGAAAACTTATTCACTAAAAAATACCTTTATATGCATTAACCTTTTCAGTGCTAAGCATTTTCTCTAACATAGCCTCATGCTACATGCAGCAGTGGAATATTTAAATATCGCCAGCGTGTCAGATTTTATAGAACTTTAAATACTTCTGCACTGTGTTATACATGTATATGCATCCATAGTGGTGAGGCCACCACCATGCCAACTTACATATATGCCTGAGTAGTGTTACGGGGACTGATACAATCAAACACATGTTTGGATCCATAGCAGTGAAAGGGTTAAAGGAGTGAAAATGACAGGAAAATGTGTAACTTACCATCCAACTCCACAAGTGCACTCAAAACTCCACTGATTTCAGAAAGAGAATGCAGACTTCAGATGTGAATGAGGAGGAGTAAATTCATGGAATTCACATTCACTCTGTAAAAATTGATAATTGTTAACGTTACATATCTGGAAAAATTATCCCTCCACATACAGTATCAGCACATAGGATCATAATCATGCTAAATATTACACAAGTAAACATTACACTAATGCATACTCCTGGCTAAAACAAGAACAAATTTCCTTTTTCAGATTTGCTGAAGAAAAGTGAGAAGGGCCGAATCGTTATTGTGGCTTCCGAGTTATATCGATTGGCAAGAGTTGACCTAAGAAATCCAAATCCTGTGTCATCTCTACCAGCATATCTTTACTATGTGTCCAAATATGCAAACATTTTATTCTGCCGGGAACTGGCCTATCGCCTCCAGGGTACAGGTTAGTAATATATATACTTAAGTTAACTAATGTCTAAACTACATCATAATTCATACCAGTCACCAAATTGATTTTTCAAGTTTTTCTACACAGAGTGTACAGGAATAACCAAAGCAAGCAATGGCCAGTCCTTTGGTTAAGTGTCATCTCTTTTTATTCAGCCCCTGCTCTTTGTGAACTGTTCCTGCACTCATTCTCTCTCTCGTTTGGCACATCCACCACAGTGACCATGATCCTCTACAAGTCACAACGTCCAATGTAAAGCACTAGAAGTGAAACTGTTAAGGCATTTGGGTGTGGCATTGTTCATTGTTATTGTGGCATTAGGGTCAGACATTTGGGACAGTCAAAAAATGGAATGAGAATTGACTATGGTTAATTCAATGCACCAATTAAAATGGTCATTAGATATAAATTTATTTTGTTATATATATTTTTGTGAATATTGAAAAAAATACATTTGCAAAACATGAAATACTTATTTTCACACTATACATCTCTCTTTTTTTGTCTTGATTATTAGGTGCAGAAAGCTAAGAGGGACTATTTTTGATTTCTAAGAAAAAAAACACCACACAGGAATTTTACTATAAATATTCGACAGAGTTGACCAAATTTAGGAAATTATTTCAAAATATATTGTCAATTAAAAGTTTTACCAAGCAATAATATCAAACTTTAATGCTATTTTCCTGGTTTATCATATCAAAGATAACCTTTACATTACTCATATCATGGTAAAACCAATCTTTGAACTATGAATTTTTATAATGATAAATATTTTTCCAAATTTAGAAGAATATTAGAGATGATTATAGATAAGAAATAGAGAGGATTATAGGGTTGCACGAGATACATGCAGTGTAAGTGTAACCATAGGAATCTAACTTCAAAAAAGGGAATAAAAATATGACCCCATTATTAGTAGATGAGGATTGAGAGGAAATTATATTGTAATCTCTTCATATCCTGGACTGCTTTGGTGGGAGGGTGAAATGTACTGAGCCAAAGTAATACCCATGTTTTTCTTAATTTCCAAGATTTGTCAAAACAATTAGCCAAGCAAATGAATCAGAAAATGAGAGATAATAATTGAGATGTCATACAAATTTAATTTAGCTCTCTTGAATAATGAGGGTTTTAATCAAAATTAAACTAACTGTTTTACAAAACAAATGCCCTTTTTTTTACATACTAAACGTCTATGAAAGTTCAAATCATAACCCAACTTTTCCATTTCTGGCAAAATGAATATACTATTTTCTATGAAAATAAGAATACTCGGAAAGTATTGAGATGTGCTGTGGTGGGTATACTTGTGGACATATGCTCATTTTTCCTTGGGTGTTCATCGCTTGTTTGCTTTTTAATGCTAAAAAATACTCATATAATGATAAATGAACAATTGAATAATCTCCTAATGTGCAGCAATAGAATACAAATAGGTGTGTGTGAACAATTTTTTAACAATCTCAATTATTACTCCCAAGGTATTACTGCAAACTGTTTACACCCTGGAATGATCGACTCTGGTATTTGGCGAAATGTGCCGTTCCCCCTGAATCTTGGCCTGAAGGTGATAATCAAAGGATTTTTCAAGGTGAGACAAAATGCTCAACAGGAAATTTTTTTCATTGGATGAAAGTGGTGGTGACTTACTTTGTTAACTATTTATTAGACGCCAGCTGAGGGTGCACAGACAACACTTTACCTTGCTGTATCTGAAGAATTGGAAGGAGTCTCAGGAAAATATTTCATGGACTGCAAGGTAAGTGCACCTTTCTAATTTTCATTGAATACATAACAGCTGTAATGTCAGACTTCTTTGTCATTTATTCTCTTTGGGAGTCAGCCTGGACACTTCTCAATGTACTTCTCTAATACCCCAATTCCCACTCAACAATCCCCCATACATGACTACTGAGCAAACTTTTTTTAACAATTAACCATTTAAAATTTTACACAACATCAACAACAATAAAACAACAGGCCAGATGTTACACAGCAAAATTCTGAATGCACAAAAAATGAGGGCTAGAAACAATTTTGCTGTTATTAAAAACTTCAGGAGCAAAAATTATATGCACCTGGCTCTGCTAAAAGCTTTTTGTTCTATACATGAAACTTTAAACATTTTTTTTTCAATCATAATGCGAATCCAGAAGCACATCAATGATAGCCTAACATTCATAATATGTACTATGTGCCAATGAGATGCGGAAAAAATTTTAATTGTGGAAACTTGGAATGAAAGAAATGCAAATGGGTCAGGCAGGCAGCTGGATAGGATTGAAAGTAAAATTGAAGTAAATAAAATTCGAATCTAGGGAAGTTGAATTGAATCAGTGAGTTCAAAAAAGGTACAAGTCCAAATTTGGTCATGTTTATTATATGTTATAAAATTTCTATAGATATGAAGAGGAATGAGTTGACACTAATAACTGTATAGGTTGATGAAATTTTATCGGTGTATCAGTGTGGGTTACTGAGCTTCCCAGGTCTACAAGTCTTGCATCACATTCTTGAAACTTTCATTGGATTGTATTTATTGGTGCGTTGGCTTTAAAAAAAAGTGGCCAAGGTTCTGTCAAACTCAGGTACTCTAGACCATTGTAGACCACTCTTTGTTAATCTTAGAATTATGACAGTGCATAGTTTATAAGCTTTTTATTCTCTGCTGTACGTTAAGGGAAACATAATTGATTACTACATAAGGGCTGATGTACATAATTACAACACTAGGGGTAAATACAACCTTGATATCCCTCGTTGTTGGCTAGCTAGTACCCCCAACAATCAGAGAGTATATGTGTCTCAAGTTTTACAACATGCTGCCAAGATCAGCCAAAAAATTTTAAAAGAACAAATTTTGTGTAACCCTAGAGAAATGGTTACTCTCTAGGCCTAGATGAATATTTTTCCCTGCATTTCTCCAACATCAGTTTTTAAACACCATGTTTAAACGTATAATTTCCCATGGTCTGTAACATTGTGTTGTTTTTTAAATCCGTGTTTAAATGTATTTTTATTTATTCTTTGTAGTGATGACAGTCATCATAGCTGTTGCAATGCAATGATTGAATAAATATTATTATTATTATTACCAAAATAAGATTTTTGGACATGTACTGTTTTGGAACTCAGTGATTAAACTATGAAGGTTTGACTTTATATGACATCAAGATAGGAAACATGAGTAGTGTTGATTATGGAATATTTAGTAACCATTGTTTCTGTCAGTAACTAAAAAGGTTGATTAATCTCTTAAGAAGAGAGTGCAAATTCATTTGTAAATTACCCTTCAACTTGAGCAAACCACATTGCCAGATCCTCGGGACAAAATGGAGGCACACAGACACTTGGCCTCTCAAAGTGACTCTCGTCAGCTGGCATCGTGTTGACGATTCCTAACCAAGCACACAAAAAATGGAAATAAATGTACGAGAATCACATACACTAGAAATTTGAGCATGCTGTCAATCTAACTTGTGGAAAATCACATTGTTGGTCACCAGTTTGAAGGTGCAGATCTCGGTTCTCTCAGTAAGACTGTGTGTTGATGAATAGAGAAATGATTTGTTGATTGACATCTTAATACATTCACATACAGAGAGGTAGACATCGGAGCTCCGACGCCAACAGAAAACTTTTGTGGAATGGTGGGAGTTGCTCTGGGTGCGACTTAGAGACAGCTGCATGATATGGCTCCTTATCTCCAGGCCCCTGTTGGGATGTGTGTTGGTGAGCTTGTTGAGAGCAAGTGATGAGTGAGAAGGGTCAGCTATTGCCTGAGTGCGTTAAGCATGCAGGCAGAGCGAGGTGTCTCTCAGGGGCCCGGGCAATACAGTACAAAATCAAATGCCATTCAGCTAAATTCTCAAACTTCAAACCCCACTCGGATAAGATAAATGGTGAACATATATTCTATTTTGCCCATTGTTTGAGATGGAGAAAGAATATTTCATTGGGACACCACAATCTGCATTACTGCTAAAACACTTTTCCATTCCGATATGACTTAAACCTATGTGTAGATATCAAAATGGTAAATGAAAATACAATGGATTGTTATAAGTACTAGGAGTGTTGTCATAAGAGTTTTTTCAGACATTTCATATTTTTAAACTTCTGCTATTATGACATATCTTTCTGGATTCAGAGAGAAATTCTCAGTTATTTCAAAGGAGCAGATTTTTTTTACTAAGGGTGACACTAATAATACAAAATCTTCTCTGCAGGAGAGGCAACTCTCAAGTGGTATTCAAGACATGGGAGCAGCAAAGAAGCTGTGGGAATTAAGTGAAGGATTGGTAGGACTGACACAAACAGATCCCCAAATTGGTAAGCATGGAAAAACAAAATTATCAATAGATATAATGAAACTTATGATAAAAGAGGTGAGTGGTAACTTTACAAGTGAAATGGATTTACAAAAGTAAAATATGATGGTGAATTACTAGTTGAGTGGCCAATATTTTCACCAATTTAAGCCCCGCACTCAGTTGTTTTCCTATTTCCTGCTGGTTACTGTAACCAATACATTTTTTTAGCATCTGCTACAATTCAAACAGGCCATTGATATAGGTATTTTTACATATTTATGATAATTAAATCCAAATATACATTAGCAGCATACTTTTGAACCATAACATTTTTAATGCCACAATCCTGGGCTACGATGGTACTGTTGCAACAATGTGGTAACTGTTTAACGTTGGCCTTGCGTAATGAAAATTTTTAAATCCATTAAAGTTGAGTTATATGATTTCTCCAATATGAGAATATATCCATCATTAATAATATTGTTTTTCTAAAAATAGAAAAATCAAACAGTTCTTACCACTGAGTGGTAAATAGTCATGGGATATGCCATTCAGATGATGTAGTGTGCGTTGGTGATCACCTACATCTACATAATACCCTGAAAGCCACCACAAGGGTGTGTGGCAGGGGGTGAGCCACCACCATACATAATGGAAACATAACTAGTATTCATAGCAGAGGGAATATAATATGTAATACTTCTTTAAAAAACATTCCCTTACATTAGTCTGAGTAAAGAAAGGACAACCTAATGCCAAAATATATTGAAGGGGAAATCTACTGGTCATGATAGGTTTTTGATAAGCCTAAAGTTAATGAAATATTTTTCACTGAATCAGGCGTGATGTAGTGGAAGAAATTCATACTGAGAATAAAAACAGCACTTTTCCACAGAAAAATAAAACTTTAATGTACAACATACGTTTCAGCTCACTGAGCC
>WURS02083607.1:0-10135 GCA_011762765.2 Rhinocypha anisoptera
TATCTAACAGTTAGCTTAACTGATAGTTAGCAAGCTGAGACTTTTAACAATGAGTCATAATACCGGCCCTAAGCAAGCGTGGGTGGTCAAATTTCTCTTTTGGAGAGCTGCAAAGAAGAATATCACATGATCGGTTAACCTATATACATAAAATCTTAATTGTATTCTATATGTCCCAACATACAAGTGTAGCACATTAATTAGTCCGAAGGGTGCTAACGTGATTAGTATGTGCACCAAGTGGATAAAGTTAGGGCTGAATAATCAAATAAGCCTTTAAAAAAATCCTCTGTGATTGGATTTTTTTTTCGAAACAAAATTATCCGAAGCGTCGGCCCTGAAGAAACAATTAGGTCATTCTGTTCATACATTAATAGAAGAAATAAGTCGTTATTAGACTGTTACAGGGGACCAAGGCAACAGGGTTAAAGTTTCATTATCAGTTTTTAAAAGGGCTCTTGGCATAATGTTCAATCTTTTGAAAGGCACACACACTCAGAAAGATAGAAACACAGTCGACCCTGTTTTCTTAGTCCGTAAATCGAGGGTATCTCGACTTTTTGATTAGTATCCTAGTGATATAAACATGCTGTGAGAGTGTTGAGGGTATGGAAAAATATAAAGAAGGCCTCAATATTCACTGACCATCTACTGCTCGGAGAACCGAATAATACCATATTATCTTTACACATGTCTAACACATGGTAGTAGTAGTATTTTTGTTTTAAAGGGTGCTTCGACGGCTATGGACATTTCGTACCTCTTCAATTCATAGAAAAACCCTTCGGGACAAACACACCATCCTGGGCGGTATTCGAACCCGCGACCTTTTGGTTAGCCGGCGAGCATACTACCCACCAGGCTAACCCGGTCGTCTCTGACACACAATTAAATACGCACTAATGCGTTCATCACTCCTCATTCGGTTGTTTTATATTGAGAATCCTCCTTATTCTACCTAGAACCTGATCAATCCGGAAAGGCCGAGTGGTCCTCTCGTGTCAATCCGAATTTCCTGCTCCCCTTGATCGTGAATCTATATTTGATATTGGTGGATGTGTCGCTGTGTTTCCGGGACTTATTCACGTGCACAAAAACTCACACCTTGATAATTCCTATGCGTGTTAAACGTCTGGATGCAGTTCCTTCATCCGTCACCGACTCGCTTCTTCCATTCTCAAAATATGTAGAAGAAAATTCATCGTATACACTCTGATACTTACAGTATATAAGATAACTTCGTATAACGCACAGATTTTCACGCTAATAGAAAAACTTCAAAAGAAGTGCAATTTAAAAAAAGCTGGGGCCTTTTTTTTTTTTTACAGAAAATCAGTTTAAAAACAGAGGTGACAGAAACAATTAGAAAAGGAATCAATTGTATAGAAGCATTGGCTGTTTCAAAGTGGACTGTTTATCTTTCTTGAATGCTGCATATATATAAGGCTAAGGAATTAATTTTGTTTGTAACTTGCTGTTGGGGATAATGCTCATGAAATTACGTTCACTCTAGGCACTGAGACTTGGTAGATTCACATTAACGTATCTGATCCTTTTAAACATTGGCGAGAATGATAATTTGTAAGTCATCTGCGTACAGCAGATGTCTACAAATTTTGAGTGTTAATGAAACATCACTGTTGTAAAGAGACTATTAAAGGTCCCGAGGATAGATCCCTGGGGTGCACCCCGTGAGGGTCACCGACGATGAGCATTAATTATCTGCAATTTCTTTTTGTTTAGATATGAAGTAATCCAAACAGTTTTTGAAGTAAAAAGTCCTGTGCTCTTTAACCCTTAGACGCTCAAATTGCCGATATACCGGCATTAAATTTTCACCTTAAAACACTCCAGGTGCCGATATATCGGCTCCAGATTGAATCTCTTCTAAAAATATTTGACTTTTTTTTAGTAAGCTTTAATTCTATACTGGAGATTATATAAATGATTATCACCCCTATTGAAATCTATTAAACAATAAATATTGAAATCTACAGTTTTGAGTACTACATAATAGAAAAAGTTACCGAACTCTATGTATTAAATGCAATAAAGGATTGCATGAGGAATGTTTAGCCGAGCAAAAATGCTTCGAGATGAAATGTACCTTTTAATATTGAGTTTATTAACTCATGAGTAACATGAATTATGTCAGTCAAAATTGAGTATATAAGACTCAAATTTATTTATTTTAAAAATGTATCCACAAAATAATGCTAAATGAAAATATTTTGACGTTATATGACTTTGAAAATTATTTACCAATTTGAAAAAATTGTTTAAATATTTTCCGTAAACAAAATAAACATAAAGTTATTTTTAATTAAAAAGCCATATATTTTGAATAAGCGTGTTTAAAATTTTAGCATCCTATTTCAAGAGGTTGATTGTCAAAAAATATTTTTAAAAACGCTAATTTCTTAAAAAAAATGAGGTGTGAACCTTCTGGGAGTGAAAACGAAAATTGCTGAGAGTGCGAAAGGGTTAATTTTGTTAGTTTATAACGAAATCAAATAGAATCCCAGGAGAAATTAGTTTATGTTTGATCTTATATTGAGTAGGACTGCAATATTGGTCAATGCGTTTACGCTGAATATAGCGGTACCTGAAAAGTAAATTATACAAGACTTATAGATTCTGTTTAATGTCATTTTTAGAGTAATACCGAGTTATTTTTTGTGTAACGAAAAATGGTACGTTGTGTTTGGAAACGGTAAAACTCTAAATGAAAATTTTATCACTTATCAGAGTCAAGTATTCTTGAATCAGTAGGGACACGCCACCTCGAAGTGTCGATTGATGAGAAATCTCTAATGTAAATAGGTTCCTTCCCTTTTCGGGAAGTGTAATTTTTCGATTCAATGTAATTGAAGCAAATGGATTGACGGTAATTCAATGAGAACTTCTGAATTTAACATTTGCGCTATCTGGTTTATATGGGCTATCTTATAGGTGAGAAATTAGTTCAGTCATAAATCACGAAACTCTCAACAATGTGGTGGATTCTGTTACGAATTGACACAATTCATGATGTATGTACATATACAAAATATGAAACTATTATGTTAAAAAGCTCAACTGCGAAAAACGTCAAACTAACTGTAAAACAGTTATTTACTCTTGACCTTTTAAAGATATTCCCAGATTAATGTCGGCTACTCATATATAAAAATGGGGAAATAATAACAGTTGGGAGTGGATACTCGGAAAATGCAGACAGTTATAGGTCTTAAGAAAAGGTAGTCATTCAGTACAGTTATATAAGATAAGAACTAGAAATCGTTTTTATTTGAGAGAGTTATGTGAAAAGTTTTGATAACAGGGTCACGTTGTTTGTAAGAATCGTAGACCTAACATTTACCATCAATATTGATTGTTCCTTTAAAAGAATGAAGCAAGAGATATTCTCACTCCCTCAATGCTCTCGTAAGACTTTATTGTTTGAATGGAATATTATGACGCTTCAAGAAATTCATCCAATATTGAGAGAAAAAATTGAAAACTTCGTTCGGTCGGGTCTTTTTTTCCATTGTACCATCTTGATTTTAGTGTCCTCATTTACTCCCATATTCATATATACACGGCCTACCTTCCCATACATTCTGGAAGAATTATGTACTAAATGTATGCCATCATATATCAGAGCAAATGGGGGCAGTATACATAAAAGAAGGAAAACATCACCTATACCCGCAGGGTTGCGCGAGATTCACTGTCCCATCACCTGCAGAAGGGGGAGTTAAAATATTATCATATGCAGTTACATTATGCCCGAAAAAATGGACCCGATGCGGAAATTTCACAGGAAAATCAAAAGACCATAAACGACTTTGCGATTTTGAAAAGCACGTCACGAATGGTATGTGTGTGTAGAATACAATGGCTCTGAATCCACGATCAGATGATCTCCATCCCTTCCCCATCTGAGAGAAGGAATCTCCCCAAATACCGCATTCACCTTGCGCACGGCCTTCGGGCATAGAACGTAAATTTCCTCACACTGAAATTTTTACCGGCACGAATAAAACTCGGCGTCAAAGGGAACTGCCTCGGCCACACTCCAAGCAAATTCTTTGGAGTCTTCCCTCACTCCCTTCTCGGCGGCTCTGTCTCTCCCCGACTTCTATCCCGCAAACTCCCCAATGGGCATGGTTAGGATTTGGCATGGACTCCCGAAGAAATTAGCCATTTTTTTCCGAAATTTTATTTTTGTATGGCCATCTCAACTCTTTGTCACAAAGATGTGAAGCTGCCTAGGCCCGTGATGAATACAAGTGTGTTGTTCAAGCTATGTCACACATTGACATGAATCTGATTGCATCGCATGCCATCGTCTTCCATAGCGATCAGGAGTAATATTTCATACCTAGCTCACAATTACGGTCGCTTGGGTGTTTGATACTCAGAGTATTAAATAAATTCGATGCTTGACACTTCGTCCACACTGATATATCCAAATCAGAGTGCATATTTTTAGGTATTTAAATTATATTGAAAGTAATTTAACAAGATTGAATTTTTTTATGTTGTGAAAAAATACATTTTTTGGAGCTCTGGGTGTCGGATACCCAACCAATCGTAATGACACATGCAAACTTAGCCCTTCCATTAAGCTCCCTTCTCAGACTTTCTTCTGAGAATTGACATTCAATGAATACGTCAGCGATTGGTATTTCAAAGAATATTGAAAATTTTAGAAATTTCGGAAAAATACGAAGATATCATTGGCAAAGTAGAGAAAAAATATCTTCCGTATTGGAGATTGAAGAAACTTCAGATGATTAATGAGATTGCTTCACATATTATATACATTGTTTAGAATTTAATTAAAATTTTAATTACGTCCATTGAAACAAAGAAAAAATATGCTGGCTATCCGACAACCGCGACCTAAATCTCGTTTGTTAATTAGACGACCGTACTGGAGGGTTAAATTTTGTTCTTCATTAGCTGAAAATTTATAAGAAAACGTTAGAAAGCTCTTATATCACATTTTCATGGTTTTTTGTCTTTGAACAATGTCAAAGTAGCATAATATGAGGTACATTAAAGTTGTAAGGCCTCCAATTTTTTTTATCCGGACTGGAAACAGATAAAAACATGCGGTTTGTTTTAAAATGAGCGGGCACTCTTTTTCAATGCGTGACAGAGACGGCAGCACTATACGACAGACAGAATCTCTAAAATGGCGACGTTTTCGTTAAATGACCATCGTGTAATAATTCGTGGTGTGACACTGATTGAAATTCATCCCCAGGTGAAGGAGATATGTGGTGATGGAGTCATGGGTGTGTCGAAAGTGCATTCATGGGTGCGACAGTTTAAAGAAGGCAGAACATCATGTGGCAACGAACCAAAACAATCTCGGCCTCGCATATCGACAGCGTCACAGCGATTGTCCAGTGGTCAAAACAGACTCCTAAAGAAACCTTCATCGCAGCCATAGAGTCATGGCGTTGACGTTGCGAAAAATGTGTACGGCTGCAGGGAGATTACATCGAGAAGTAACACAAGTTATATTGTTTTTAAGGAAATAATTAGTTAGAAAAAAAGTCGGAGGTCTTATAACTTGAATGCACTTCGTAAAATTGGCTATGATCCTTTATATTCGAAAAATGTATGTGGTTCGAAAAGAGCGACCCTCTTCAGGAAAGGGGTGGATATAATGTGTTTGTACAGGTATTTGTTTAACGCCAGCCGGGTTAGCTTGGTGGGTGGCTGGTGCTCTCCGGCCATCCCAAAAGGTCGTGGGTTCGAGTCCCACTTAGGGAATGGGTGTTGAACTTGTCCAAAATTGGTTTTTTATATGATTTGAAGAGGTGCGAAATGACCATATTCGTCGAAGTACCCTACTAAGAAAAATACTACTGCTACTACTATTTGTTTAACGCAGAAAAAACAGACTTGAACTCATATTCTAAAATTTTCAACTAGCACGATTAATTAGAGGAGAACACTTTTGATCAAAAAGGTGTCAAGTGATATCACCAAAGCTGTAAAGAGTGTAACCTACTGAGTAACATGTTCAGTAGTTTATATTATTAACTAGGTGTTTATTCTTTTTCAGTTAATCTTGTCAATTGTACATAAAAATATATGTATTTTGATATACAAAGTTATTCGCCATACAATCATGGCGCCGACGTTGCGAAAAATGTTTACGGTCAGGGAGATTACATCAAGACATAGCACAAGTGTGTTATTGTTTTAAGATGAATAATTAATAGTTAGAAAAAAAATCGTGCGTCTTAAAACTTGAATGCACCTCGCATTCACTTCCGCGTACGGTTACCCCCGATGTACATTATTATGCATTTGTGAATGATCATGAAAAGGAGGTAGTAAACTCGATGTGGCCTCTTTTTAATATAAAACCATGTGACTTCTCCGCAAAGGAAAGTTCAGCATGCTCATATGGTGTATAACAAAAAATAAGAGGTTTCTTAATAGCGTTATATAGAGTAAAATGGCAGTCTATTGAGTTTTTTATACAAGGCCTAGCCCTACATTTTGGTTCTATGCCACATTTATTAGGTTCAACACATTTCATCATTTCCATTCTATTAAATAAAAATAATTGTCTATATTGAGAATAATAGTAGTTATTTTTTCCAATGTATGCTCCGTAAGATGATATGTATTGTCAGATGCTGAATTAAAAGGAACACGACAAAAGCTTCTTATATGAAATCCTTTCCCGTCGACTTAATTCCCTCGGAAGAAGTCTGACATAACGAACTCGTCCCGGCTCATGTACCAGCAGTGGCCTACGAAGCTGGCAACGTGCAGTTCTCGACGTCACGCGCAATATTGGCCGAATGGAGGCGGGAGGGGGGGGGGGGGGGTCCCCGCTCCAAAAGGTCTCACCACACCCCCAGCGGTACCCCAGTAATTCCCTACCCCCTTCCACTCCCCTCTGGATCCCCCTCGCACTGTCGCTCTGTGAAAAATCAATGGCAAACGATAGTTACGCCTGTGCGGAGGAGGCATGGCGTCAGAGATCTCGCCTCCCCGTGGCAGAGGCGCAGAATGGCCGGAAAACAAGTGGACTAATAAAGGCGAGTTAAAATGAAGCCGTTCGCAGATGCAAGTGGTAAATTTCATCCCCGGCGGTGTGGGCGTCGGATGTCTAAAGTTCCCGCTCGCGAAGGAGCACCTTTCCTTCCCGTTTTGGCATGGGTGGAAATATCTCGTGTCTAAATTATGTAACATGCAACAGTTCTGTATATATTTTTCATTTGTGACATGTATGCACACCTAATTCAACGAGGATATTGAACGTTCTTAATAATGTTTGAGAATTTAATATACTGTGTTATACCGGCACAATTTTTTTTGTTCCAACGACAAAATTCGATTTGGACGTATATTATTTAATGCTGCAATATCATGGTCGTTGATGATACCTAAAAACAGAGAAATGATTACTGCAATGGACTGAATTATGTGTAACAATATTATAGACTGATGGGCAGTTGTGGTTTTTTTTAGGGTAACACGAAGAAAAACATACATATGTATCGTTTTTTTCCGATTACTCTGATGTCGCATTACAGAAATTATTGTGGTTTCCTCAGGAAATATATATATATATATATATATATATTTCCTGTATATATATATATTTCCAGTATATATATCTATATATATATATATACTGCTGTTTTTTTGACGAGTTACAACTCCAATACACTCTGCCTTTTTTCATGCAATTCATAGTAAGGTGATTTGGTCTGTAATATTTTCTATCATTGTTGGTAAGAGAATATTTCCCACAATTGATTTAAAAATATTTTGAGTTGAAAAAGTGGACGAAATTTTTGAGTTTGTTGGAGATCACATAGTATTATGTAGTAAATTTGTATTGCTACGATATTAAATGGCTGATTTGTTTGAAGAGTTTTGTTAGATATATGCAGGGAGATTATATGAGAGAATATATGCAAATAATCATTGGAGGAAATGGAGGTATAATGAAATTGGTAATGAGCGACAGACGATGAAGTTTATGTTATATTAGGCAAGCAGGGGATGCCAGCCCAAGTGAATCCAATAAATACTGACCTATGGAATAAAAATGAGTAATAAATCGAGCTATATATTGCCCAAAACACGAATAACATGATATTATTATGAATCGTTTCAAAATTCTGAATAATAATCCGATACAAACCATGATAAAATGATTCCTTTTAAAATACTAGGAAACACTCCTTTTAGCTACATGGTAGCTCCGAATTATTAAGCGGCATTATGTAAGTTTAAATATCTCTAACATGGGTCTTATCATAGAAATGCTTTTTATTTTCCTTTACCAATCTTATACAAAAATGATCTAATTTTCTCTCAAACATGTACCTATATTTTCATAAAATTCTTAACGAGAACTTGCCACTGCAACCTGTGAACATGAATAAACAAAATATTTATGCATCAGCAGTTAATAGCTGAATATTTATTAGTATGATTTAAGTATCTGCATTCTCTATAATCAATATTCTCTATAATATTTAGCTCTGTACATAATGCTTCGTTAAACTAACTTGCAATAAAATACAAAGAGATCAGGATCAAACCAAACTAACTTCAAAGAAAGAAGCAAATAATACTACTGGGTAAACGTAAATAAATCTCGCAGTTTATAATAATAACAGGTCCCAACAAAAAATTTTAGGGGTAACCAATGAAGATCATCTTCTCGTTTAGCATTAATCACTTTCAAGTAACATTCATTCATTTAACTCACATTCACGTAACTTTCATTCATTTCATTCACATTCACGTAGCATTAATTCATTCACGTAACATTCATTCACTTCATTCATATTCACGTAACATTCAACCATTTCATTCACATTCATGTATCATTCGTGTTCACTGTGTTTAATTCGTTTAAATAATGTTTTACCCTACATGTATTCAAATCTGTTTAGTTTTTACTGAAAATAAAATAAAATATTTCCATTCTTATATATTGTGCACAGAAGATTGATAACGATCATGAAGGAAGAAATACCCAATAGGGTAAATTTTACTTTTTCAATTATCATTTATTTAATTTCATAGATCCTATTAATCTGATCTGTATAAATCTTTCCTCATAATTTTATTTTTTTTGGGTCTAAAATGGACCTAAAAAATAACGCGACGTTACGTTGCGCTCGAACTCACCAGTGCCATATTTCCTACCAGTAACGTAATTTATTGTACCATCGGAGCCAAGAAACCGGTAAGGATACAGGAGTGAACGTTTAGGAAAAAGTTTAAAGAAAACGGGAAATGTAACCACACATTCTGGCACGAAAAGTGTTTTAGATTACCTTATGTACGAACTCACTCTATGCACCCGATAAAGTGAATATAAATTAACTATCTCATAACCATTATGTTTATAAATTGAGATTTATCCAATAGTTGTATTATGTATCCACTCTTTATAAATGCTCACAAAAGTCAAGATAGGACGTAAGTAGGAGGAAATAAAAATTTTTGAAATGAGGAACAATCAATCTCGGAAAAATTACGCTACCTCTGGCACCGTCTGCGTGTTACATTTTTGGGCATAAATTCGTTGTAATATGTTTTATCTTCAGCCTTCTCTCCACGAGTGATTCAAGAGTAGAATACTTTGCAGAAATCAAAACTATACCCGTAACATCATCACTACACACATCGAAAGACAACCGATTCGAGGCAGAGGGGTATAGCAACTCATAGATGACGTCATTGATCGTAAGCCAATGAGCGTGTTTTCGTTCTCGAAGAAAATTGAAATTATTTTCAAAATTTGGTTAATCAATACTAATAAACTATTTAACATGAAGCCCAAATAATTTACAATATGTTCCATGGCAAAATTATTTAGTAACAGAAAGTGTTTAAATCCATATCCTCACCTGAGGTCCTATTGGCCAAACTCTTCTTCTTCTTGGCAAATCTGTCTTCGGACAGGATGTAACTGGATGTCCTCCATCGCAGTCGGTCCTGAGCATCTTCTTTCATTTGCCTGTGACTTCGGCCAACTTTCATGTGACCGAGCATTCCTATTCTTCTTCATCCCCTTCCTCACTTTCCTTCTATTTTTCCTTCAATTATTCTTCTTAGTATGCAGTTTCTGCGTAAAATATTCCCCAAC
>WURS02083618.1:0-10134 GCA_011762765.2 Rhinocypha anisoptera
ATTTTTGTGGAAAAATGCACTAATTTACTCAACATGTTAAAATTCCACCACATCACGCCTGAAACTTCGATCTTTGTGGAAAGTTATTGTTTGGTGTTTGTGTGAGGGGAAGAGCGGGGATTGTTGTGTGTAGGAATAGCGGGGACTGTCGAGTGCGAAGTGGGGAGATTGTGTGAACTGAGAAACGAGAGATTAAAGACGTAAATTTGGAAAAGCGCGGCATTTTTTTTTTGGTTTACTCCAGAAGCAGAGAATGGTACGTACGTACAAATATTTCTGACGTTACAAGGCCGTTGTTCCACGTGGGGATCTTCCATTGTTGTGCAGTATTTTACCCGTATTTGTTGTGTTTGGTTTACCAAGTTTCCAACAGAAGAAGGTCCTCTTCTCGAGGACAAAATTCCTGTCCGCAAAGAACTGTGGCGATGGCCACTGCTTTAGAAAATTTTCTCTCTCTGCGTTTCTTCTGTTACGTGCCTTTCCTCCGAGACCATTGAAGAAGGTACCTGGGGACGTCCCCAGTCATCAAGATTATTTTTTTTTACGTTACGCACCTGCCCCGGCGTATACAGAACGGAAAGCCACAAGCAGAATATGGTCGCGAGAGAGAGGTGAGAGTTCTAATTGTTGGCTCCACCGGTGCGGTGAATACGCCCACGTGAGTGCGCGGGACCCTCATGAGAAAGGATTGATGCTGGAGTTAGATCGAGTTCAGCGTAGAGCTGCCAGATTTGTGAAAGGTTGTCACGACCAACGTAGCGGTGTAACAAGCTTATTGGAGGAATTAGGTTGAGAACCACTTGCTTAGCGTAGGGTGAAGTACAGGTTAAAATTTATTATGCAGATTTCGGGAAGATCAGCGAAGAAGTCAAATATATTTACAATTCCCGACATACTACTGTAGATCATATCACGTACGCAAAATCAGAGAGCTATAGACTGCCGAACAGAAAGATATAAAATGTCATTTTTTCCACGCATAATTAGAGATCAAAATAAATATGACAACAAATTCGGAGATAATATTTTGGGTGGAGTGTGTATATTTGTATATTATCTTGCACGTTTATTAAAAAAAATCAAATGTTAATTGATTTCTTTCCTGCATGACATGTATTTTCTTTGGTCATTTTGAAATATTTGCACCCAAGTAGTTTCTTTCGCCTTGTCGTGATTTGCAGGGTATTTCGCATATGTAGATGTGATGCACGCGTCCTGCGTCATAATTTTGTTCGCTCGTTTTCACTGACATCATGTGACGTACCGGGGAGAATAAATATTGCTGACGTTAGAGATAGAGTATTACGTAGATAAATAAATCAATCAGAGAGATAGACTGTCGAAGAAAAATATATAAAATCTCATTTTTTCCACGCACAATCAGAGACCAAAATAAACATGACTACAAGATCGGAGATAATAGTTAGGCTAGCTAGTGTACGATATATATATATATAGATATATCTATATATATATATATCATCATCATCAGTACTTCAATCAGAAGATTGGTTGACTGCAGCCCTCCATCTCTTCCTATCTAGTGCTAGCTCTCTTACACCCCTTGGTAGGTCTTCCTTCTAACGTCTCTAATAATTTGCCCTATATATTTGTCCCTCGGCCTTCCCCGAGGGGCCCTCCCCTCTATTTTTCCTTCTATTATATTCTTCACGAACCCATTATCCCTCAGGGTGTGTCTCATCCACCCTGAGGCATAATTTACTCTTCTTTTATTTTTCGTATACACTCCACATTGACTTAGCTTCCTCCACTCTTCTGTACACTTCCACGTTCCTAACTACATATTATCCCTTCTCATGATCTTCAGAATCTTTTTCCAGCACTGTTTCAAAGGTTTCTATTCTTCCCTGTTCTGCTTTTCCAATGGTTCATATCTCCTATCCATAGATCTACCATGCTCCATACGAATGTTTCCACATATCACCTTCTTAGCCTGAGCTAATCTACTCTTGATATCCATGACTAGACTATTGACGAGACTAGACTATTAGATTTTCCGATTTGACATCTGATAACAGTTCGACTTTTCCAAAACCTTTTTTTCTTAGAATAGAACATAATGAAACAAGTCACGTGACATTATGTGATCAACCTACCTAACTTCGCTTACGCATTACGTATCACCTTATTATATTATCGTATCACCTATTACGCATTACGAATTCGTATCGCTAAGTACAAATATGAGCCATGAAAAGAAGTAAATCACAGCATGTGTACTCCACAGTTCCATATACATAGTACTCCACATTGACTTAGCCTCCTCCACTCTTCTTTAGATTTCCTCATAGTAGCTATAGTATTTTTGTTTACAGGGTGCTTCGACGGCTATGGTCATTTTGCACCTCTTCAAGTGGTAGAGGAAACCCATCTGGACAAACGCAACACCAAAACCCTGGGTGTAATTTGAACCCGCGACCTTTGGATTATCCAGCGAGCATGCTACCCACTAGGCTAACCCGGCCAGTGCATCCTTAAAGTTATTCAATGCAAATTGTAATAGCATGGACATTAGAAAGAGGTCTATTAGGACATATAAATGGAGCATACTTCTATATGGATATGCTCTCCTATATATTTGTTCCTCTGTCTTACCCCCAGAACCTTCCCCTCTATTTTTCCTTCTATTATATTCTTCATGAAGCATTATTCATCAGGGTGTGTCCTATCCATACACCTTATTCTTCTAACAAAGATCGAAGTTTCAGGCATGATGTGGTGGTATTTCAATATGTTGAGTAAAAGGTTGATGCAAATTTCCACAAAAAATATATGTTTATTGCAATATAGGTTTTTATGATGTAGCATCGGAACCTAGGTTGCAATAAACATATATTTTTTGTGGAAATTTGCATCAACCTTTTACTCAACCTTATTCTTCTTTTCCTTATAATACTCCACATTGATTTGATACTCCACACGCCACCGCTCTTCTGTGAACACTTCCTCATTCCTAAATCATTCCGTCCACTTGATTTTTTTAAGCATCCTCCTCCAGCACTCCATGTTTTGATTGCTTCTATTCTTCCTTGGTCAGTTTTTCCAATGGTCCATGTGTGTGGTCCATGCTCCATATGAATGTTTTCACATATCACTTCCTCATTTGGAGTGATATCTTCCTTGAGCATAGTAGTTCCCTCTTCATCATGAATGCCTTCTGCATGATGAAGGATAATCTGCTGGTTAAGGTAGGTTTTTGATGGGCATTAACTTAGGTTGCCTCAGTAAAATCTAACTTTAATTCCTCTTCAAAATTGTATACATCCTACCCTCCATATCATTCTGTCCAAAATCCCTATTCTCTCTTCCTACCCCTACCTCACTTACCCAACATTCTACCCTCTATTACAACCTTCAACAACGCATTGCCTCTGAGTACCCCCCTTCCATCAACCTTTCCTGTCTTTTTTGGATCTCTCGCAGCAAACGCCTCTCCTCCTCTACCATTTTCAAAATCTCTTCATTAGTTTTCCTCTCTGTCCACTTCACCTTCTCCATCCGTCACCAAAACCACATCTCAAAAGACTCCAATCTATGCTCATCATCCTTCCTCATGGACCAGGTCTTGGATCCATATAGTGCTATGCTCCATGTTACGGTTTTTACTAATATTATCTTCAAATCTTTATTAAAGGGCCCCTCTCATTAACTCTTTCCTTTTTGCAAAGGCCTCTCTTGCTAATGCAATTCTTCGTTTGACATCCATGACACTGTCTATTTTCCTCTATGACGCTTCCCAAATAGATTAATTAATAAGATTATTATACATCAATAGTTAATGGTCAGGCCAGATTGCTTTTGTTGTATGAGATTGCTAACGAATCCGTAAGTACCCGAGACAAATAGGGTCCAAAAGAGGCCTCTTTTTCTTTAAAGGCCTCTTTTGCTAATGCATTTCTTCGTCTGATATCCATGGCTCTATTCCATTTTCCTCTATGATGATTCCCAAATAAGTAAACTTTTCTCCACCTTCACTAATTTATTCCCCTCTAGCGTGATATTTTGCATATCCTTCATACTTCTTGAAAATCTCATTACTTTCATTTTCTTACTATTAATTTTCATCCCAAACTTCTGACACTGGTCTCGTAAAGTACTCGACAAGGTCTGAAACACTTACTTTTTTTTCAGTGGTATAAATCTGCTAGAAGTTATGGAAAATGGTAGAATGATGGTGAAAATGAGGTTTCCACTCACTTCTTGTTGTGCCAGCAAATGAACTGGTAAAATATTTCAGCCCATTCATTCGTTCCAAAAAATGAGTCATTGGTATCATTTTATTTTTGCCTTAGCACACAGATAATTAGTTAGTGACTAGATATGAATGAAACATTGGCTTGGAAACTTGAAACTTACCGGCAAAGTTGTTGATATAGATTTTGTCTTGCAGGATCCACCGGAACAAGGTGTTCTCTACCTGACTCGAGGGTTACTGAACGTGGTCCAGCACTACTCGTGGCTTTGTTCTCCCGGACCCAGTGGAACCAATAATGATTCAAAGAAAGGCAGCATGTCACAGGCCATGGTGTATCTGAATGTCCTCCAGATGCTCTCGTCAGCAACGCAGGAGACATATTTGTATAGGGTAGACAAAGGTAAAATTCAGTATTTCGATTTAGCATGATGAACGAATGATTTGAATTTTTCCCGGCTTTTGACCTGAGTGAAAGTATCTTGGATTTTCAGCAGGGTAAAGTTTCCATACACCAGCACAAAAGATATTTATTTGTCCAAGCATCATTGAACACAATATATAAGAAATGTTAATTTAAAAATATATGCATGGTCATAAAATAACATGCATATTATACATACTCAGGTCATTTAGGTATTCATAAATGGAGTATTATAACTTTTCTTGAAAGTATATTTTAATTTTAAGTTAATTCGGAATCTTGATTTGGAATCTTTACGAGTACATTTTTATAAATTTTTAATGCTACAGCATCCAATCAATGAGTACAAGATTTGGGATTTTAGAATAAAAATTATCTACGCATATTATTTTCAAGAAACTTGATAAAAAAAAGAGGTAAAAGAAAATTAAGTTGTAAGTGAATTTTTGTACAGAAATATTTGAAATTTTCTTTTGGTTAGTTCTTCTAATGATATTGATAAAATATACCACCATCATCATGTGCATTGCTAGATCAGTGTTTACAAAGTATGAGTAACTGATATTCTCAAAGTTTGTGGTTAAATTCTCTTTAGATTAACTTGTATTATAAAATTATTTTACTCTTTTGCATATTGCATTGTTTTTTTATTTTACGGTCTTATTTCAATAGACAAGGGCAAATCTTGTGTCATTACCTCTTAAAATTAAAGTTTACTGTACCTCTTGCGATTATCTTGTATATTTTTTCTATTATGCTTTTTAACTGGAGCACTTGCAGTAATTACTTATGACATTATGTTAGTCATTTTAGTACATTGTTATGTATATAGTTGTTACGCATCATAATTACGGTTGTTATGGCAATTAAAACAAGAACATGAATAATGCATGTAGAGGAACAATATCCATAAATATTAAAAGCACTTTTCTATTACTAGCTTTATAAAGCTTCAACGAATCCTTACTTATGTTTTTATGATTGGTGAGTTTGTGTATTGGTGATATCAGATGCTGGATGTCCTTAACTTAAGTATAAGAACCAACTCAGGGTTTCTCATGCCAAGTTGAACCTAAGTAGGTACAAGTAGGTGAATAATTGGTCCATATTGAGTTGATATTGATCCATATTCCTAATTTATTCTCAAAAATCTCTAAATTGCTATTTTTGAAAGTAATCCAATGCCCAACAACTTTGCGATGTGATCGACTGAACTCTAAACATCTTACATTTTCCTGTTGAAAACAGTGGACTCAAATGACATTCTCTACGGGGGAGATCCAAAATTTGTGCTAGAAGTGGAAAGGATGTGCACCAGAGTTTTGGCAGAGGTGCTGGCTCATTTGCATTATCTTGGAGAAACTCATCAGTGGAAAGAATTGGTAAATATATTTATATATATATATTGCTATGAAAATTATGTCATGAAATGCAAGAGATAAACTCTAAAGATTGTTGATACAGTTAATTCAATATTTCAAACCTCAAGGGACCATTAAAAAAAAAATCAAATAAACCGAAAAATGTTACAAAAGTTACTCTAATGTTATGATTTAACAAAAAACTTTATTTTTTAGGCATTATAAATACTCATATCTTTTAACAAATCACATTTACTGATTGTCAGCAAAGTCAGATTGTCTTAGCATTGAAGTACTATCCAGTGACATTTAGGTGGAAGTGTGAAGTAATTTATGAATGTAAGCAAAGGTAATATAGGGAACCTTGGAAAATGTACGCTAATTTTTATAAGGAAAAAATTCATTCAAATTAAAGTTTTCCTCAAATAAAATGTAACCGTAAATTTTCAATCCTCCATTACACTTTTTACCTAGATGTACACAATTTTTCAATGACTTGGGTTTGATTCACCCTTATGGTTTTAATGTGAATGTCTCAAATTGGCATTCCTCATCCTTCATTTTACATGGAATCTCTCTGGTACTTTTAACTTTAGGCTTTTCTCGCCTTTGAGCTGTTTCATCGTGTGGTGCTGTTTGGAGATGTTGGTGACCCATCAATGCTCTCTCTGGCTGTGTCCCTGTGGCAAGTTGCACATTCACGCTCTGGTCACACTCCAGATCTGAAATTATCGGTAATGTATGCTGGACTGAGCATACTATGTTCTCTAGGAGATATTTCCATGCATGAAGGGTAGAAAAAGATTCTTGCATTAAGAACATAATAAAAATGTTTGGATGCATAATGATTTCTGTTGAATTTGCTGGGTAGTTCTTTTTATCATTTACTTAAGTCATTGTTTCTTTTGAGTTATCATATTAAGCTTATTTTGTCCAAAGACTAGATTATACAAAGTATGTACATCAAGTAAATATGTAATAATAATAACAATGTGCATGTAAAAATGTATTTATTCTTTTTAGTTCAAAAAAATTCAACTTTTAAACTGTTAAACTGCTAAAAAAATCTTTAACTGAATAAAAACAATTAGTGTGAAGGAAAGTCTTTAACTTCCTTTTAAAATGTAAAAAAAAATTCCCATGGTAGAGTAGAGAAAATTTGATTTATTGAAAAAATAACTAAACATTACACATTACTCGTTAAATACTTGTTTTGACGTAATTTGGAAATTCAATCCACATGATGGTACACATATCATTGCAGTGTGAAATGTGTTAATTCTACATTTAATGAAACTATTATTTAATGACAAGGCTAACTTTTTGTGGCTCTTATGGAATTAAGAGTTCCTCATTTGTAATTTTTTTAGTGAAACATTTTATTAAGCTGTTTGATTTTTTTTCTTTACAGGCAAGGACAGTGGAATACTTGAGGAGAAAGGCGGGCAGGAAGCAGCAGAACCAACAAAATGCATTTTCCACATTGTTAGAAAAATTGCACCTTGTGGGCTCATGATCTTCAGATATATTTTTATCTTCAGTGATAGACAAGTCTATTGTTCCATGACAGGTCAATGCCATCATTCTAATTCAGGTGAAACTGTCAACTTCAATTTTTGTTTTCAATTTATTTCTGTGAATATATATATATATTGAAGAGGAGGTGCACGGACTTTTAAAATCATTTTTTACATTTGTTACTTTATACTAAAAAAGAAACCCTTGTTACATTACAGGACATTTGTTACTCTATACTAAAAAAAAATTGAAAATATGTAAACTGCCTTGAATGTCCTATACATCATTGCAGTAAGTTGTTTTGGCCATATGAATCTAAGTTGTCAATGCCATCTTGTCCAGGGTATATGGTATATGCTTGTTGTAAGTGCAAGTCTTTCTCCATGATGTTGTTCAATGGGACATCAGATAGCTTACTCTCAATGTAGTTACACTTTGCTATTGCATTATTTCTAAGGTCAAAATGTCCAATATCTTACTGTACATACTGTTCTGATTTAAAAAAAATATATACATGCATATTTTGTTTTTCAATGTTGTGATTTCAATTCAACAGTAAAACTTCAACTTTATATTATTGTGCTCTAGTACAGTCGTTCCTTGCCATTTATGGACACCAATAAAAGGAAGGAGGTTAGGAAAGCAAGAAACGAAAATGCAATTTTATAATTAATTCAGCTCGAACCTAATTTCCATTACTAAGCCTTACTTACAGCCTGCCCTGTAAAGTAAGCAAAACCCATTCCAAGATGAGAACTAGCTAAATTCTCAAAAGTTTCAAATGGTTGTTGCTATAAGCAGGGGGTATCTTATTGTAAGTGAATGCATATGTGGCGAATTAAACACGGAATGACGTTCAAAATCATTTCTCCTCAGATGCAGACAATTTTTTTTTCTTCTTTTGGATTATCTGGTCCAGATTTGTTTGATGTATACAGTTTGGAAAAATTTTGTGGTTACTCCATGCCATTTCCTCAAAATGGGTTGGCCGCATCAGCCTGGGGGTAGCACACCCTTTCCATCCTATTATCCTGACTTTGATGGCAGCTGATTTCCTGCTGCACAAACCACAACAACTCAAGATGATGGTGAAGATCTCAATGTTGCTCCTCGCTGTTTTCGCTTGAATGGTGTCGAGGAGTGAGGAATTGTCACGGTATTTACAGGCTTTCCATTTGTTGGAAAGCTGGTCCCTCTGTATGCCTAACACCTGTGCATCGACGACTATAGTTTTCTCGTGGGTTCTAGTCCTGTCTAGGGCATGGATGTTGTGTTTGTTCAATAGGGGTTTTTTCTATGATTTGAAGAGGTGAGGAATGACCATAGCCATCAGAGCACCCTATAAACAAAAATACTACTATAATCTTTAAATGGCTATCCAGGAAGTCTGCTTCTACCAGGACCTCATTGTCCGTCCAACTCTCCCACGGGTAGTCAATTCCAAGAGTCGGTGCTTGTCTTTGTCACAGCCTGTCTGAGATATTCTAATTCATGTCGTTTTATCATCATGAGCAATGGTTCAGGTTGACATCCAATTCCATGAAGGACATTGGTTTGTCACATGGTCAAGCAAAGATATACTTAAAATGCATACACACACACATGGTATATATAGAGCCACATTTCAAAGGCTTCATTCATCTTTTTAGTTACCTGTTACTCTCTACAATAAAAAATATATCCTGCATATCTAATATTGTTGATTACTTCTTTGTTAATTTTTATCCCACAGTGGGATATTCTAAAAATCTTCTCGGAATGGAGAATGAACAAGGTTGTAAATGAAACAGTCCTGTCTGAATCCTCTTCTACTGGCTCTTAATCTGGCATCTTCTACTAATATCTAATCTTAATCACTTAATCCTTTTAGTTTTGGTGGAATTAGGTCGCAAATAATTTGATGTTCTTTTTCTTCAATGTCGGATATAAATTTAGCTTCAAATTCAGCCATGATGATGACATTAGGAAATATCTTGTGGTTTTCTTTGCCCTCCTGCATTCTCTTGACATTGACAAATATAAATTTTTTGTTCATTTGTATCGGCCATAAGATATTTCTCTTCCCTCAATGACTCATCCACCTGAAGTTGTTGTTTAAGTGGGGATCGTCTTATACTGGCATTTCTCAGTCTGCGGTGTACTCTGACCTGTGGCACTTCCAGGTGCTATCAGCCAGGCCAGTTGAAACCGTTGAACAGTTCATGTATTGCAAGTGCCCATTCATTTTTCTATATTTTTTTGGGTGACAAGTAGAAAAAATAAGCACGTTAGAAATTTTTCATGAGGAGTTTTTGCACACTGTCGAAATAGGACATAAATTGTTTTTCAGTTTAATAGATTATCAAGATACATGTAGTTGTGTCGGACACTGACTTAAAGATTCTCTGCTCCTACCACAAGTAATTAAACAAATTTCTAGTGTTACAATTAGGCAATACAATGAAAGGTCGAAAATGAACTAGACTATCTAGAAATAGTCTATCTCTCTGTGATTCTATGTATGAGATATGATCTACGGTAAGTATGTCGGGACTTGTAATATATATATTTGACTTCAGAATTATCTATTTCAGGCATCAACATGGGTATAAAGTGTTCTGGATGCGTGGGATGACAAA
>WURS02083629.1:0-10134 GCA_011762765.2 Rhinocypha anisoptera
AGGGGGGGGGGGCAAGGGGGTTGGAAAAGGTTCACTGCATTATAAACAGAATTGTTCCCAGAGACGGTAATGCATTCGACGTCTTTATCACGCCGAGGAAAGGGAAATGAATGCAACTTTATCGCCCAGATCTTGTATTTGGTCATTGACGATACCGTGGGTAATTTTTTGGAAAACAAATTAATAAAAACAAGACAAAGCAACATAAAATTTGACCACAAACTCTGAGGTTTTAGTTAGGGTAGTTTGTGCATACTTGTATATCATCCTGCATACATGTATTTCTCGTTTTAATTAAATGTTAATTGATTTTTGTTTCGGCATGACATATTTTATTTCGTAGTAGTGATAGTATTCTTTTAAAGGGTGCTTCGACAGCTATGGTCATTTCGCACCTCTTCAATTCAGAGAAAAATTGCTAAGGGTTAAGCGCAAGATCCAGGCAGGACTCGAACCTGTAACCTTTGGGTTACCCGAAGAGCACGCTACCCCCAGGGTAACCCGGCCGACTTTTCTTTCATCATTGAAATTTTTGCATGCAAGTAGTTTTTCTCAATGTGAATTATATCTAATATATATATATGCAAGTACATATAGATATATATATTAGATACATATATATATATATATATGCAAGTATGGGTATGCATGCCTGGTTTGATTGCTCACTCACACCCCTGCGGCACAGGGTATTACGCAGACGTAGACAACGATTCTCGTTCCGAAACCATTGGACCCGTATTGCGAAGTCATAGGAGGGCGAACAATTACTCGGTCCATGCATAAATAAGGTGTATACGGTGTAAGCCCCTCCAAGAGACAACGTGAGAGAGGAATGATAAGAAGATAATGATTTGCGGATGCTGTGAATGGGTTAAAGGCGACTCGATGACGAGGGATGATGAATTCGGGCCAGCTCATTAATTTCACGAAGGAATTAGAAAAGGAGGTTGATTGCATGTGGAACTCGAGGCTATCGAGTTTTCCGTCGAGAAAAAAAATAAATAACGTGGGGTATCACGAAACAGAAATCAGCTTGACTCGTGGTAGGGAAAGTAAAAGGAAGGGACCGCTGAGCGAAAAGGATTGCCTATCATAAACATCGAACATATCAAAAAAATGCCTTAACCCCGGTTCGCTGAAGGGTATTTTTATTTCACAAGGAGCAGTCTGATGAAGTGAAAAGAGAAATCAATCAACGTGGGTTATCAAGATAATAAAATGAGATAGTGGTATCGGACCGTTGGTGGGAGTCATTAAAAAAACGAAACATTCTCATATGGCGAGAGAGTATTTCTGACCATTTTGAGTTTATTGAGACACCGTTTGACGTTCTTTGACGCGTGATGTGTATCTTTTCATCGATAATAGATTTTTCTTATCTGGTATCGTTCCCTGACGAGGCAAAATAAGACAAATGAACATCTGTATTCACGTTGAAAGGCAGTTAAATAATTTTCTTGTGTCGGAGAAATGCCGACTACCTATCAAGAATTGTTCTATTACGATACTATTGAAATTCAATCGAAGTAATTAATTACTAGTCGACATAAAAATTAGCCAGTAGAGAGCATAATTAAATTATTTTTATAGCACTAAGATTTATCGTCACATTGTTAGTGGAAATTATAATGCGATTTTAAAATACACATAAAATGAATTGTAATATGTTTTTATCGCCAAAAAGACAGGTTTGGAGGCTCTAGGCGTGATGTGTTATGCCGCATAACAAAAATAATATAATTATTGTCATTGTGAAACTGCTAAATTACCCTTTAAGTAATCTTCCCGTTTTTATCCCAATGTGAATATAGCTCCATATTGAAACTTACCTGTTTTTTTTCTATCTGTGAATATGCGGTTGTTCCTTTTAGTTCAATTGAAGAAGGAGAAAATGTTCTTAAGTCGAGGACTAATGAGATATGCGGACCATAATAATTAAACTAAGTCAAATCTAAAAATATTCTACGGATAAACGAAAGTAACTTCTAAAAAAATACTCAAGGTGCAGCTGCCTAAATGTTTGATAATCTGAAGAAGCTTTTATACTTTCTTATTCAATAAAAGGATGTAAGGAAAATTGCAGGAACACTTTTGACTTTGGATAATAGAATCACATAAATTTTTGAATAAATGATATATTAAAGGAGTAAGAAAATATTAGGCGGAATGAAGTGAGTTGAATAATAAATGAAAGACGATGGTACGTCAAAAGAATTCTGGGAAGAAAAATGTTACGTAAGAAAGGGAAACACGGGGTTAAGAACCAGCTCTTAAAATATAAGAAGCGAAGCAATTAAAATTGTGGATCAGTTTGGAGAACGCCAAGTTTTTATAATTCATCGAGCCTTAATCAATGCTTGGAAAAGGAATTTAGTTCGTTCAAGTATGTAGCGAGAAATATTAGGATTATGAATGTTGTAGTTTTATTGAATACTGTTTTACTTAGAAGTTACTTCCTGAATAAGCTCAAAGTCTCAGTCTCATTTCACTTGGTGGATTTTATCCATCAAGTGAAATGAAAATAACAATTCTGTATTCCACATACATTTTTTTATTAGCACGACCTGTGTTTCTTCCTTGAGAAGGGCTACAAATCTCTGGTTGCTAAACACCACCTCGAAGAGGATCTAGAGTCAATTTTGCACTTTCACGACAAGGGGCACAGACTCGACCTGCTGGAGCAGTTTTAAATTATTAGAAATATGCAACTTGAAACCCTTCTCTGGTTAACGACAATGTGAATCCCCACTCCACTCCCCAGTATTACAGTATGCTCTCCTCAGTAACTATTAGTCACCAGAGCTCCGACCCTTGTCCCCCGCAAAGGAGTCCACGAGGAGCTTATCATCCTTTACTTCGCACCACCCCCCTCTGTTCGCCCCCACCCTCTCCTGTAGCCCACTTACCTCCTTCCATCCGCCTCTTTTTGACCGTGTATATACATTCCGATGTGACATTTGAATTGTACCTGATTATGTCTCGACGCGACAAAACCTAAGTCATGCTAATTAAAACCTTTATTTGGAATACTAGTTCTTCCTTTCATTTCATTACTTCGTGAAATTTCTAAATGGTTGGAGCAATATGATAATCAGAAACATGGACATTTCCATTTATAATTTTATTTTTCTCACGACCATGGTTTTATTAAAAAGTATCAGGCAAAGTCGCTTAGCAAAGAAACCGTGTTTGTGAGAAAATAAAAAGAATGAACGGATACTGACAACGTTTGATTGACATTGGGCTCCACAAAGGAGGATTTCCCGCTTTTTATATTTTTCCCGCTTCATCTCAACTTAATCCCTTTTCAAATCCGCATACTTCCAACCACCCATCAATCTACCCAAAATCCCTATTCTCTTCATACTCCTACCCCGCTGACCCAACATTCTACACTCCATTACAATTCTTTGGCTCACCAGATCGTCATTGGAAATCAAAGAAGGCACATGGAAAGGAATTGGCTCTTCTCCTCCCACCATCCTTCCCCCCCCGTTCCTCCCCCCCATCTCCCGCTACCCTCACGTGTGAATTTTCACACGCCGTCGTTAGGCTTAGTGCTAACAATTAAGCGAGCCCTACCGTCTCCTATCAAACCGGAACCTTAGGGTTTCGGAATGTCAAATGTATTATTATATGCAAATAATATTATTCTAATAACCGCTTATTTAAATATAATTAATGAAGTCACATTATGCGATCATACTATTCTTTTCTTTTTCTTAATTTCTTGTATAAACGATGACTTGAGTGTACCTCCATATTGCTCCGAGAGACATTCACCTTTTGACCCTTCTACGTCTACGAAATACACTGCAAGCCTCCACAAGGGCAGGGGGGGGAGGTGAGTGAGTCTTTACCAGGCATACATATTCACATGCATGTATTAGATATAATTCAATTGCAGAGAAACTAATTACATGCAGAAAAACTACCACTATCATGCATATATTTCAATGGTAAAAGAAAACACATATCATACTGGAACAAAATCAATGAAAATTTAAATTAAAATAATGATAGATATTATTCATATGTACACTAGTTACCCTAGGTACACTATCATCCCAGAGTTTGTGATCATATTATTTTTTTCGGTCTCTAATTGTGCGTGGAACATTTTTACATCTGTCCGTCCGACAGTCTACCTCTCCCCGATTTCACGTACGTGATCTGATCCACCGCAGTATGTCGGGGCCCGCAACATACTTTCGACATCCTCGGCGAAGTGATCTTCCTGAAACCTGCATAATATACATATTTAACCTGTACGTCAACCTACGCTCAACGAGTATCTTCTACGAGGATTTCTATCGTGGTTCCATATACATACACTGACGTCAGAAATTGGTACTCCACCTTAGATCTATATACTATCTACCCACAGACAGGAAGTGTTCTTTTGCATAAATAATCAGGTAGGGAGTAGTTAGTACCTCTTTCAATTTTTTCTTACTCATTGATAACGTCGGAGGGAAACGTTACAGCAAATTCAAACAGTTTATACAACGCACTCTAAATGTACTTTCCAGTGAAATTGTCATGGAAAATTGCGTTTATGGGTAAATGCTCTTCTTGTATAGTTCGCGGGAGAAAAGAAATATTTGATTAAAAGTTTCCACAATAACTGCGCAATTGCGGTGTCGAAAAAGACGATGACGCTGTAGCAAGACTGTTCTCATCATTTCGAAGGATGGTACGGGGCAACATAAATTGATTATTCTTTTCCGTTTCTTACATTTAATACTTCCATTTACTACACTATTGCGAACTGGGAATTCACACGCTCCTCTCCTTTCTTGTCCTCTTCTGTGAGCAATTAAAGAGGGCCTCATGGGGGAGAACAATTCTCAACGCTTTCAATTCACATCCGAGTCGTGACACTCTTCTTGTGACCGCGATGACGTCAGGCGGAGGGGGGGGGGGGGAATGCTTCACCCCACTCCCCCCACATCCCCCCACAAACACCCGCCCGGCCCACTCAAGGTTAAGAAGCGTCCGAGTTGTCCAAGGCGTACGTCTCCGAGAACGGATACACAAAAACACGGAGTCGTAATGAAGTTGACACGGGACGAGATGACGAGGATTTCCATCAGTTCTGCAAGTCTTCTCAAGGGATAAGATGTCGGGAGTTCAATTTCCCGATCAAGAAATTGCCGAAAGGAATTTTTTTAAAGTAATACACGAATGATACAAGGCGACCCCTGGAGTGATCGTGCTCACCCGCCCCTGGAAATGATTGCGGCCCCGATCATGGGGGCCGCAATCGGGAGGACGAAGGCGTGGGGCGGGGCGAAGGTCAAGGAATCCCGCCTGTCTCCCGAGATTTCTTCCGTCTTCATGAAGGTTTGCGACAACCTGAGCGGGGTAGCATTCAACGCCTTCATGTGATATTACTGCAATCGTGTTTGTAATGTCATTGTGATTGACTGTTAATGGATGCTATTTATATTAAATTGCTAGCTATTCAAGGGAGCATGGATTATAAACGGAAGCAGATACGTGATATAGAGTAATATTCAACATTTGTAATGTGAGCAGTTTAAGAACGCGGGAGAGACCCGGAAGACAGAGAGAGAGGGGAGACAGAGGACGAGGAATCAAAGTCGGACGAAAACTCGAGACGGAGACGACGGAGAATGTTGGGACGCCAGGAAGGAACGGGAGGTGGTTGAGGGAGGCGGCGGAGTGTGGGGGGAAAAAAAGGGGAGGGAGAATTCACTCACTCTCTCTCGCAGCCAGCAATTTGCAGGAGAAAACACCCAGCCTAATTAATACACAGAGATGGCTGATTTTTCCCGAATTTTTACGCGATCCAAGTCGAAATTTCCAGAAACAGAAATATGTTAACGAGGGAGAGAAAACTTGAATTGGTCAAATTCAAGAAAATGTATTTTTAATCCCCAAAACACAATGTCCCATGAATGAGAACCAACCTTTTAAGTTGCAGTATTACTTTTACATTCAAGGTGCGTCTACATCTACGATCGTTTATCAATTAACAACTCGAATCGAAGAAAGCTCACATTGGACGAACACGACGTCCGACGTCGACTGGAGGCGGGAGTCGAACCCATGACGCCTTCGAGCGACTCGGCGAGCGTGAGGCCGCCAACCCACCAGAAGACCCGAATCGGCGACGGGGCTGCAGGAGGGGGCACCATGATTATTGCAGCGGAAACAGGAGCGCGTTTCGAAAAATTAGAAGGTAACAAAGCGAAATAAACGTCACTGATTTGGAAAATATTCCTGTAATATCTTGAGTACAAAAACCGAATACTCAGGCGTCAAGATGTAGTCGAATTGGGAAATGATCCGATAAAATAAAAATATTTCCAATGATTATAACACATAATTTCGAGCGAACTATCTTTTAACGAGATACATTCACATCAGATCAGATGATTACATATAATTAGGTCGGGAATTACTTATGTTTAAAACAGTGAAAAAATATATTATATCATCACGTCATTGATAATCGAAGGTAGAGTATACCAAAATTTCGATCAAATATCGATCAATTTTTTTCGGTTTATATGCGTATATCATGTTTAAGATCTAGGACGAACGACATCAAGAAATATGGAATGTTATTTATTCGCCAGAGTCCGCTTTCGGACCTAGAAAGCGGCCTTGGTCGAATGGCTCACGGGTGGCACAAGGTCGTCCTGATCCCGTCGCAACTGCGGCACACTCGCTGACCAGTCTGCGTCACCAGTCCTCTGGCTGGATACCTCCCCCGGTCCCCCCCGTCGATCCATCTTGGCGCCCTGCCGGTTGATGGAACGCCCGACGCCGCAAATACCTCTAGAGGTATGTCAGTGATAGAGAGGGTGGCGTCGTCGCCGGCATTTGCGGTGGTGCTCGCGCTACACGCCGCCACTGGAATCGGGCACCCGTTCACTTCCCGTCATGCGACAGCGGCGAAAGAGGTTATTTCCTCGGCTATCCGTGAACTAGGCATCACTGACAGACTCTAGTGCAACGCGTGATCCGCTACCCGCTAGGATGCCAGAGAGAGAGAATGCCATGTGACGGCGCGATGTGATGAGATCGGAGCATGTCGCGAATGGCGAATGATAAAGTTTAGAAAGACAGACAGCCAAGGAGTGGCAACGCCAATCGCAGGCCGAGCCTACGAGGAAAATCGACTGATGAGTAAAATGGGCGGAAGATAACATTTTAAAATCAATTGTGACAATTTCATAGTAATTTGTGAAGTGTGTAGATATTTAGATTTATATTGGAAAGTAGGGTAGAAGAAGGTAGTATATGGTTTCCGATATTTATTAATAGCTGTAACACATTCTTACTCCTGCCTTTTACTTAAAAGTACAACGCATGAATTAGACTTAAAAAGGAATGACCAAATTCTGGCATTTATTTGAGCATTAACTTGTCGTTTCCACTTTATGCAATTGATATTTCAAACTATGTAGGTTTAGGTGTAATATATATAAGGTGATTAAGGTGGTTGTAGGTGTGATTAAATGTAATATAGTTGGGTAATGCACATGCTAATAACTTGAACATGGCTAACATTATAGATGAATATATGGGTAATCAATTCAAAGACGACAGAAATGAACGGGAGACTGAATGGTACAATTGGGAATAAATGTAGAAACTGCATCATTCCTGTCGAAAATAAAACGGAAATTGAAATCTAAGAACTTTGAATAACACAATATCTACATGTACGAAATTCCCTGCAAATCCACCTACGAGCGTGTGGCGTGGGGGGTGAGTCATTCATTCGCACGTGCGAACATTCAAAATTATTCACCAATCAAGAAACGACTTACATATAAAACGTCGGGTAGAAGAGCAATATTAATTCCAAGTGAGAACAATGTGAAAATAGTTTAATTAAGTACGTTATATGCAGGATAACTACAAAATATATTATACTTATTATAATTATTCCTGTCGTGCGTTTTATTATATTTATTTTTATATTTAATCGTACGAGGAAAAAAAGAAAATTTTAATTTAGATGTTCTACAATCTATTTCTCTGATTTTAAGTAAGTCATGTAATCTACCATATTTAGACGAGGCTTGTTATATGTTTATAACCTCTTCATCTGAAGTGATCTGCCTGAAATCTGCAGAGTAAGTTTAACCTGCTTGCTGAATGAGTTGCTCCTAACTTTCTTTCTCCCATAACATCTCTAACTTCCCTACGTTGAATTTCATCTGAATCCAAAACTAAACCTACCTTAGGAGGGTCCCATGGACTCGAAGAATACTCTAGGTGTAGTATAACAATTCTCTTTTACCCTCTTATTAAACTTCCCAAGTGTTCTTCTAATGAATCCCGACTTTTTATTGGCTATTCTATAAATTCCTCATATTAGTTATATTACCACCTATATAAGTATTTAACCGAGTCTACGTTTGTTACAATTGTTTATTGTATGTTATAAATGCTTTCGGGGAACAACTCTTCCTCCAAAAGTTCTTCCCCTGAGACTTCAGTGCTCCGACGAGAGGTAGCAATTGTGAACATCGGTTGCTGAAATTTGATCGCTGGCGACATGTCTATTTTCACGAAAGCCACCGAAAGGATTCGCGATTTGCAAATAATCCACGGAGTCGTACAAGTCTGAATCGATGGAAAATTTATCAAAGTTATCCTTTTACAAATATATACGTATATCAATATGCATACTCTTCCATTTTCATAAAAATGTATTTCAAGTACTTGGTATCGGTATTGTGCGGTAGTAAATTATCCCTCAATGAATATTCCTTCTGATACAAAATATAAGATTTGTAGACATATTTCATTCATGTGTCAGGACAAAGTTTGTAGGAAAATCCTACTGGTCGGCCTCAGAAGTTTCAATATAGAAACATTTACGAATTAATCACCATTACATTAATCTCAGGGCCTCGTTGGTATATATTATCACTGCATATATTGGTCATGATACCGGTTGCGGAGAGAGGAAAACGTGATGAATAAACGCGAGGCAAAGCATTCACTGGGGAGAGTGAAATTTGAGTCCTATACACTACAGTCAACGCGTGGGAGAACAAATGAGAATTTGGTGGCGATGTTGAAACATGAAAACATACGCCACGGAAAGAGAGGGACATTTGTTGACAAGTTTTCACTGTAGAGGGTCAGGATTCGGAGTGTCACATAAAACCTTTTCCTTAAACTGGAATAACAAGGAGGTTAAGGAATAGGAAGGTATCAGATGCAGACATCCACTATTCCTCGAGGAAGAAGGAATATCCTCAACTAAATAAACCGATGGAAAATGGATTTCGATTCGATAAAATGCTCACCAACGTTATTCATATCAAATATAAATTGTCCTAAGTACACTGGGGAATAAAACCGGAATAAAAAATTGTTTTTTGCATAGGAGTAAGCTGATTGAAAGATACAGGAATGAGGAACGCGTGTGAAAGAATGAATTTCCTGCCGATGTAGAGACAGAGAGAGAGATACTGAGGACCGGCAAAGAAATGGGAAAGAAAGCACAAGAGGGGGGAGGAAGGAGTGGAGGAAGGGGAGGAGGTCAAAGTGGAGAGGGTCCGCGTCACCACCCGCGTGGAAGGACATCGGGGTGGGGGGACGTCTCCCACATATCCCCTCTCCTACTCTCGACTGCCCCCCCCCAATTCTCGCTTATAACACACGCATCGCTACCGTGAGGCCTGTCTCGCGTGCGTGTGATCGCAAAGCCGGGGCGTGGCAGAGGTGCGGCTGTAAAGAAGGGCGAACCGGGGAGGGGGGACGCAGTGAGGGGGGTGGGGGATTCCTCGGCCGAAATTCTCGCGATATATCGTGTGCCGATTTGGAAACGGATGGCTAGGCCTGGTATGGACAGAGGGGGGCGGGGACGGAGGGGGGGAGGGAATGATGAAAGGAGGAAGATTGGAGCGGAGGGAGAAATGAATTGGGGACGGAGGGGGAGGGAGGCCGTGGAGGGACCGAGTGAGTGGGAGGGAGGAGTGGAAGAGAAAGTAGGGGGCGAAGAGGGGAGGGTGGAAGGACCGAGGGGGGATGGGGGCAAATCTTCCCGCCGGAATCAACAGCCTCGAATTATGAAAAAAGTGCGGGGGTGGAGGAATAGGGGTAGCAACTGATATCTCTGCCAAACCCCTCCCC
>WURS02083639.1:0-10134 GCA_011762765.2 Rhinocypha anisoptera
GGCCACGGTGCACGAGACGGGAACGAGCGAACGGGTTATTTTTTCAAGGGAGTTGGGTTAGAGCAGGTTATTTTCTCTCTTTCTCTGATTCTCCCGATCTCACTATCCCTTCGTGGAAGAGTGAGGACTTTCGCAAAGCTCACACAAACGAGCACGTAGGTGCCCGTAGCGTCTTTAGCAAAACGACTGCTTTTGTATCAACGGACATGCGAGCTCATAAAACTAGTCACGTAGCCATTCGAAATTCCCCCATAAAGTTCCACACTCAGAAATTGTGTATGGCCAAGTTTGCCTTCCTCTTGAAGTACTAAATCCGAATAAAAAATTGCTGCAAGTAACTTGAAATGGTACCGTGTGTGTGCATGTTTATGTATATACCATAACACACGAAAGCCTCGATTATGACGAGTTAACGTCAACAGAAAAATTAAAGGTAGAAAGGTAACAGATTGAAAAAAAGAATTATTATTGGAGTTTTGGTGGAGCTGCACCCACCACCTGACGTATGTAACCATGGGAAAGATGACGCCATGGAAAATTTTAAGTATTGAGACGCTGTTTTGTGTCTATGTATCTTAATGAAGTTAATATTATAGATATTTATATAAGCATCAACAATATATATGTTAAGTATGTATATATGTATATAAATATATCTTTAGTTCAATGGAACTTACGTAAGTTTAATTATATATTAACTAACACAGGGGCGGTGAAGAAAAAACAATATATATATATATATATATGGATCGAGTCCCGGCTGAAATCAAAACTTTTTCTCATATGAATTTGACGGTTACATAAAATATTTTCTACTACACTGTGTTGGTTTTTTTAAGTGTTCCCTTTCCTTTTTTCTATTATTTAAATATGTATTTTCGGTAATGGAGGTTTTTTCTGTATGAATGTTTATATGGCCCAATGGACTACATTTTCTACTTCGGCTATGCGTGCCTCTAAACGCACGGTACCTCTTTCGAATTCGTTTATTATATTCCTTTCCTATCCTCCCATGTGTTTCACCATTCTACAACAGTATATATTACAAGTCCCGACATAGTACGGTAGATCAGATCACGTGCATGAAATCAGAGAGAGAACCTGTCGAACATAAAGATATAAAATGTTATTTTTTCCGCGCACAATTACAGACCAAAATAAATATGAGCACAAGCTCGGAGATAAGAAAAACCAAAACAACGCCATATACACCGTACAATCGAGACTACGTATGCAACAAATTTTCCTTAGAAAAAATGAAATTTTTAGATATGTCATTTTCTTTGCAATAGGAATTTTTACAGCTGTTGGTGACATAAAATTGTTTCAACCTTTCAGTCGTTTATTATGAATTAATTATTTGCTGTTCGGCCTTAAAATGCCTTCCACAATTTATTCGTGTGAATATTTGATCGAGTTCCCGTCGTCTGAATCTCAGAATTTAAGATAGTTTACATAGTCCTCCTGTAATGAAAGGTTTTCCGGTCTACAGAACTAGAAACTAAAAGTATAGGGCGATTTGAATTTAATTATTTACTGTAAACTTCTACGGCATTTTAATGTCTCAAGGATATGAATATTCATCAAATATGATCTACGTATTCGGGGTGAGTCTCGGAACTGGATGCTAAGGGGTCGAGCCTATCGCGGTCATCGGACAGTCCAAGCATCCGACGTGTTCCTGCCATAATAATCCCCTGGACTTTAGAGCAGTGGTATATTTTGGGAAAATAAAAATGTCGAGAGATTTGATAGGCTTCCGATGCCAAAAGATTTAAGGGTGAGATAGATATCCAATTTCACGCCAACGGTTTGATTTCCCTCGGAGCCCCAAGAGCCGTGACAATAACTAAGGTCATTTATATGCAATCCCTGGAATCAGTTATCACAGCATAAAATGCGGAGGTTTCTCCGTCTTCAATTCATATGACGCAATATTTTCCGTCTGAAATTCTCACCTCAAACGGCAAGTCGAGTTGAATTTGGTTCAAAAGATCCTACATTTTCTTTCTCACTGAGAGTTGAATAAAGTAAACACGGATTATTGACATTTGAATTACACTTGCGTCTCATAATATGACCTCCATGAGCTTAACTTCGACTTGCGCATTGACATTAAACTCGAGATAAATTTTGATTAACGACTAAGGTAAGGGTTTTGTAACTATAATCGACAGACACATTTGGAAATAACGAATTCTTAATGAGTAGGTATATTCTCATGGAAACATGGCAACCTTAAAATGATAGCTTGGCCTTAACCAAACGTGACCTTCAATTCCAATATACCCCTACTTTAAATTTCCAATCTATTTCATTTGGCTTACCCATCGAATAAGGAACGATAGAACAAAAAGGGAAATATAAACTACTATTATCTATAAAAAAAGATGATCTTTATTATCTAAGATGATGTTATAAGCAATTTATATACTTCTATACCTACGGAAAAAGACCATTATAACAAAAAATGGTATTTTAACAAAGTTCCATTTATATATTTTAGAATAATAAATAAGTTTATCACAAAGTTTAACATTTTCTTAGGCAACAATATTTTAGAATAGGAGAAGCTGATAACTAATTCTGTAAATACGATAAGTTTACTAAGGCCAACGCCAAAATCTACTGTTTAAAATAATTAGATAAAATGGCATGATACTTAATGTCAAGTTCAGTAAGTACTTAATGCCTGGCGGGATACTGCAGTTGTTGAAATTAATATATTTAAGAATGCATAATCTTATGATTATCCTTTTTCATGGTAAAAAAATATTGCTTCACATAATGTTATTATTCATAAAATGTTCTAGAGTGCGTTGTCAGTGAAATTTAAACTTATTTCATTTCATTATTACTGCTCCAAAATATCTGCGACTTAATTTTGATATAGTACAAATAATATATGTAAATAAATAGATATATGTAATATAGTATATGTAAATAAATAAATAATGTTTGGGAAAGTACGCATAATCATGTTTCTCAGAGACCGACGAAGGGGTAAGCAAGTTCGGAAATATTTCTTTATTATGTCTTTCATTTATTAAGTGTTTCTATCTGTGTGTATGTATTTATATAAACAAATAATTATATTTATTTTGTTACTAAAATTAGTCTAATAGTTCAATACAAACTCGTTGTAATTTATTATATCAAGTAAATTAGTAACTGATTTTATAAAAGATCTTAATCACCGATTATATCACAGATTTTTATTCAAATTTGGTTATATTATTGATTTTAGTTTTATGAATAAATTTACGTAATTTTTCGGGTGATAGAAAATAAAGTTATTTATAATATGTAAAAAAATTAAAGCTTAGCCACCACAAAAAGTAAAAACCAGTCTAATGTATGATAATTCGACTTGATTTGGGAGCAGAAAAAGTCTTTATGATTCCAAAGACAGGTAAACGGAAAATTCTTATAATTATAAGGATTTTATTTTTATTGGAGAATAAATAAAGGAAAATGAATCGTGTAATAAAAATAGGATTTGAAAATCTGGTTGTAAGACGAAACTGGAATTTTACATTGCATTTCAACATTGAATTGCAATGAGAAATTAATATTAATTCAATACTGAAATGGCAGATTACATTGGAAGAGGGTTAAAGTTTCGTGGATATTCAATGAGATTGCTATTTTTAGTGGTGAAACGTAAGGAGAAATTTAAGGGAAAAAATTAAATTTGTACTTTGAGTTTCTTCTTATTTTATATTATGATTTAGAACGGAAAATTGGATTTTTCTGTTGGTTAGGTTTTAAAGTATTATTGGGTAAACCAAGTACCTCAGCAACTACTGCAAACTTATGAGGAAATTCGAGAGAGCCGACTCCATTTGGAAAATTTCCAAGGTTCATTGTCACGAGTAACATTGTTTTTCTGGTATGGTCATAAAAAAATCTTCACACGGCCATCGTTTCACTGTTACGTATCCTCATAACCATCCATATCGTTCTGAGTTTGAACTTCGCTTCTTCACGGCATGCAGTCACATCCTGATTGACGTCATATCGACCAGAGTTGCAGATTGCCGTTGCTAAGGGGTACTGAAGTGCCTGGAGAGGGCCGAATGCGTCTGACACTCTTCCGCAACGTTAGCCGAACCAATGGAATTTATGTCCGCGGAATGGACTGAGGGTGCTGGAACGAACACTAGAAACAGGCAAGTTGGTCAGGGGTCAAAAGTCACTGTTCTCCAAAGTGGAGAAAGCCTAATCACTGTGCAGGGGAATTGTAAGTGACTCAATGGTTGATTTTTAATTCCTGCTACTTAAAACGTTTCGAAACCTGATCATTTTTTGTGGTTCGACTGTAGTCTCAAGATCACGACCTAATCAAGCGTTCACACATCAAGGAAATTATAAAGAAACCGGATTGAAAGAGTGAAGATTTAGAAATCTTCCTAACTATCCTGTCGCCTGCCTGTCTCTCCATACGACCAAAGTTCCTTGATCTAACTTTTCCATTTACACCTGTTTCTCACACATCATCTTTGATTTACCGCCACTGTTTTCCCATTTCATTTTGCTCTCAATCTAGTATATACTAAAACTCGAACCTAATGTGGCGTCCCAATAGTTTTCCATTTAAATTTTTAGTGTAGTACTGGGCGTCTAATTTCCTTGATTTGGAGGTCCTTTTTTTGGCCTTCCGGACTATCGACTTAATCTTCACCGGTATTCTTTACCTTAACATTTATATTGATAATACTCTTTACTTCTCTCCTGTAATAGATTTTAATATCGTACATCCGAGTAAAAGTATTACCCGTAAATAAGTTTTACTTATGGAGGTATAGAAAGACAGCAATTCCACATAAAAAATAATAACTTTATTAACACGACCAGGGTTCGCCGTAACATAGCATCATCACCTGATGATGCTGTGTTACCTGGTCGTGTTAATAAGGTTATTATTTTTTATGTGGAATTGCTGTGTTTTTCTATACCTCCATCATGAGAGAATTCTACAAAGTAAAGCCTGAAACCATCTCTTATAAGTTTTACTTACGTAACAACCATTTCGTGTCAAATTTTTTAATATAGTCTATGTCCACGTAATACCCCGCAAGCCGCGGCAAGGGCGTGTGGCAATGGGTGAGTGAGCCATCAGCAAGCATGCATTCCCACATGCATATATTAGATATAATACATATTACCCTAGTTGATAACCGTAATAATATTAACCGTAATAATATTAACCATAATAAAATTAACCTTGTTGCTTTAATTCCTTAGGCTGAGTTTTCCTATTCTCTTGGGTTATTCTATTGAATGTATTCTGCTGTTTATCGTGACGCTGAGAATCTTGCTGCCTCGATAAGTTCATTGAAATGTTAAATGTGGAAGAGGCAAACTCGTGTGAGGCGTTATTGAATCTCAAATGAAGCGAAATACGCACACCACAAAATTATACATCTCCCACTTAACATGTGACGCCGTTGACATGCCTCCCAAGTGTTCCTTAAAGTTTTCGATTTTTTCAAAGGAGAAAAAACAAGAGAATGCAATATGGAAGCGCGGGGTGCGAGCTCGTTACGACAGAGAACCTCTTCTGTCTCGTAGCGTCCGGGAGACATTGACCGTTGCCTCGTACGCAAGGGGGCAATCTCCACGTGACGCGGGCGAAGTGCCAATGGGGTCGCTCAGTGGAAGCCCGCCCTCGGGCGAAGTGCCCGGAGAGAGAGAGAGAGAGAGAGAGAGGTGGGCGCCACCGCCATAGGGCGATGCCCCCCCCCGTGTTTTGTCCACTCTCGCGAATACTCTCGACGCGAGTCCCAGGAAGTTTTTGGTGCTGAGGCAAAATTTCGTAAATTATACATTATGATGGGATTTTTAGCGAGCTAGCGCAAGGGAAAATTTATATTTTGTAACATAATTAATTTGCTCTTTCATTAAACTTGAGTGATAACAGAGCGCACGGAGAAACGGATTTAGCTACTAGAAAGCTTCCTTCATCGAATATGCAGACTCGTCCTCTCCAAAAGGTCTCACGAAACAATGAGCTTACCAAGTCCACTTTGAGGATCCCTTGCCTCTCAGGATGATTCTCCACACTAATACAGAGTAGAAAATACCTCTTCCAAACTGCAGGTCACTGGTAGGTGGGCTTTTAATACATTTATGGCAAAAATATTATATTCACTGCCTGTCCAGCTAATATCATGAGATATTTTCCATATGTAACAGAGTAGAAAAAAAAATGAGCATAAAAGGTTGGGTAGGAAGAGATGAGTTATTTTCATATAAGCACTGCGAGGCATATGAATTTCATCTCCCTCGGTCCAATCCCAGTAAACGCTGCTTTAAGAATAGTATAGGAAAGGGAGAGAAATAATAGTACACGATTAGGAAAGAGTTTCCAGGTACTACTCATAGCAATTTTTGCTTAATTACCAGTATTACTCCTACTGTCTTTAGTGAATGTTGCAAAATGATTCGATTTATTCAAAGTAGTTTCATAGATCTAATGCAAGAGATAACATTTATTCATGAGGAATAAATTAAATTATCTTATTAACCAGCTGAAAATCTCCGGTAATTCCATATTTTCGCTTTATAATTTAACCCCACCCTATGTTATTACTGTACTCGGATCATCAATGTTATTTTAAAATTTTAACACTAATTAATAAAAGCTATCAATTAAATGGTGTACGGGCGGAACCAAATTATGGGTTATTGGCGCCTAAGATAGTGACTAAGAAACTTAGATCTTGTAATCTTAGCTTTAAGGACAGCAAATGAATGGAATGACATATACCGTGAATGATTTCTTTAGGCTGTTTAAAAAGCTTAAAGTATAATTGTGGATTAACACCTTTCTAGCTAGTTCACAGTCTAATCAAATGTTTAATTTAACGACATATTACAATCACGCAAAACAAATATAAAATGAGAAAAGATTTTTTTCAATGCTGGAATTTGAATAAATAAACTGTAGAATCCACATACTAAATTTATGACCATGGTTTAGAAACTGTGTAATCTTCATGTTTTACAGAGCATCGCAACCGTGGTGGTGACAAATTTATTTGGTGGAATTTAAATAGTTTATTGAGTAAATGGTTGATTCAATTTTCCACAAAAATATATGTTTATTTCAACCTAGGTTTCGATGCTACATCATCATCATCAGGCAATGAAATGGTAAATGGTAAGGAATAGGAGATGGTGGGAGGAGCTGATTCCTTTGCCCCCTCCACCTTACCCTTACTGCCACTATGGGGGGGAGGAAGGGTAAGGTTAGGGGGGCAAAGGAATAGGAGATGGTGAGAGGAGCTGATTCCTTTGCCCCCTCCACCTTACTCTTACTCCGCCCCATGACCGCACTATGAACATATATATATATATATATATACATATATGAGTGTAATTTACCATTTCATTGCCTGATGATGTAGCATCGAAACCTAGGTTGCAATAAACATATATTTTTTATGGAAAATTCCATTTGTTAAAATTCCACCACATCACTTCCGAAACTTCAATCTTTGCTAAATAGTTTACTTGTTTTTCTTATACTAATATTTCATGACGGTATCAGTCAACGCTAAACAGCTATACTGCTAAATTATTACATAGGTAATGAATTATTTCCCAGAAATTTTAGTTCTTCGATATAAGATATTTCTTAAATATTTTCTTTGCGGTTGGCACAACCTCCATGGTCACAGTAATCACCAACTTGAAAGAAAGAATAGAGAAATCCAATAAGCCAGAAAAGCAAACCCTTTGTTTTAATTGATCCCCGGTGGGAGTTTGCTTCTTTATATCCAGCAGTGGTTTCAAAGTATCTAATGAGGTAGCAGTTATTTCCATATTAATTCTAATATTGAATAAAAAAGATCAATCCTTACCCATTAAATTGAAACAAAAACAAAATGTCTCTGGCTTGGTCCAGGATGTGAATTCATAAAAATTATATCACATTTTAGAAAAAAACTATTTTTAACTTTTATCTGCAGTGGCAGGTATATTAAAAAGAAGAAAATATCAAGAATAAAATAGCAAGCAGACAATTTAGAATAGAAATGTAAGCACTATTTTATCATTACAATTAATCAGTAACTAAAATTATAACTGACGACGTGGAAAAAAAGATGCAGAAAAATGATTGAATTAACGATAGTTTCCAGAGAAATAATATTTTTAAACATGTGCAATCCAATCAACTATAAATAAAACCAAGCACGATTATAAAAATATTTGTTTTTTTTAATATGCAGAACGACATCACCTGTGTTCGAGGTAGAGTGGAAAAATCGAATTCCCCTGAACGAATTGCGGTCAAGGATACGAATTTCAAAACTAGAAGACGCTTAACGAGTGATTTCACTCATATACCGACGTCTTGTTACGATACCCGACGTGAATGTATGCAGACGGTTACTATGGCAACAGTATCAGAAAACAGAGAGTTAAAAAAATGAATATATATGAAGAAAGCCGAGTAGAGATCTCCGTGAAAAACTATCGCCGTTTGAGGGAAAGGCGGACAGCGAGATGGAAATTGAGATGGAGAGAGAGTGAGAGAGAAAGAGAGGAAGACGGAGGGAGGGAGAGACAGGAGGAGGGAGAGGGAGGATGAGGGAGACGAAGGGAGAGAGTTTGAGAGTGAGAGAGAAAATGGGGGGAAGGGAGAGAAAGGGTAAGGGGGAGAGGGGGAAAGGAGAGGGTGGGGAGGGAGAGAGGGACGGGGAGAGAGACAGAGAGACCGAGACAGAGAGAGGCGGAAGGAGAGACATCCTTTCCGGCTGGAGAGAAAGGGAGAAACTTTGGCGGGAGTGTGTGAAAGGGGGGGAGAGGGAAAAGAGCAATAATAACAATAATAACGAAGAGGTGAGTCGAGAGTTCGTCTCGGAAGGGGTGTGGGGGGGGAGGGGGTGGGACAGGAAGGAAAACACGGACCGCTCGGAGAGCCGGAGGAAGGAATCCGACGACGGAGATGGGAGAAGTCCGAGGCAAAAAAATGGGTATGAGGCGGGGAAACAGAACAGGGGAGCGGAAGGAAGTGGGTGGGAAACGGGGACGGGTGGGGGAACCGATGGAAGGGGACTGAGAGGGGAGGGGAATTGAGGAGGAGGACTGGATTGTGTGTGCAGTGCAGGCAAATGGGAGAAGTAAAGAGGGTGGATGGGAGAGTAACAAATGAAAAAGCAGGGGGGAAATTAATAAAAAAAATACCGGTGTGGGATGGGTTTGTCGGCCGGAGAGAAAGGGAAGGAGAGACAGGAGATAAGACAATGAGGAAGGAAGGGAAAGAGGAAAGGGACTAGTAGAGAGCGAGTGGCCATAAAAAGAGGAGAACGGAGGGTTATATTTCCTCAGGAGTGAGGCTTAAGGGTGAAGAAAAGGGGGCTGGAGACGGAATGAATGCTCGGATGGGGATGGAAGTGGAATAATCGGTGGGGAGGAAGAGGAAAGGGCAAGGGGGAAGGATGGAGGAAGAAATGGAGAGTGGATGTTTCGACTGGATGACGGGGTGATGTGTGTGGATGGTGGACGATATTAAATGTTTATGCACACCAAGGAGCAATCGTGTATGCGTATATATACACGAACACACTGAGCCACTTATACACAGATAGAAACACTTTATAAAGAAAGACTCACATAATAAAGAAATATTTCGGGGCTTGCTTGTCCCTTCGTCGGTCTGAGAGAACTGGCCGACGAAGGGGCAAGCAAGTCCCGAAAGATCTCTTCATGATGTGTCTTTTTTTATTACCTGTTTATGTCTGTATGTCTACAAGTGTGTGGGTGTGTTCGTGTTAGCTGCTCGTCTGAGTTTTGCTGAGTCAATAACTTTGATAATTATTGTGGTCGAGTACAATTAGAGAAGTATACCTTGAATAAGAATATTAATAAATAATTTTATATGAAAACTGAAATTGTAGAAACACAAAATAAACATAGAACTCAAATAAAAGAACAGTTCCAAAAGGATACGAATTTTCGGTTGTCGAGGAAACCTTCTTAATTTCTCGAGCCTTAAGAAAAAAGTGTGCCTCGAACGCACAAATTCTTATCTTTTTGTAAGTGTTCTTTTATTTGAGTTCTATGTTTCCTTTGTGCTTCCACAAGTACAGTTATATATATATATTATATAAATATTATATATAT
>WURS02083650.1:0-10134 GCA_011762765.2 Rhinocypha anisoptera
GAATGGAGTGTTTCTGCGAGAGAGGCTACTGGGGACATGTAGAAGTGAGTGAGGAGTGGTGTGTGTGTGTGTGTGTACAAGAGGGGGTGTCTGGCGGGGGGTTGCGAGAGAGAGGCGCCAAGACACATATTGCTGATTTCCACCGCGATTCCGCCAGGCCCACCAGTGTCTCTCACTCTCTCTCTCTCTCTCTCTCTCGCTCCCTCCCTCCCGCTTCACAATCAGAGGATAACCGGCAGGAGGGGCACAGAGAGTGTGGCGGTCGGAGAGGAGACGGAAGGAGGGAGAGAGGGTATCCTGGCACCGCTGAAGGCTCTTTCGAGGGACTCGTCGGGGAAAAGAGTCACGTGCGGGAGGATGCTGCTAGAGAAGGGATCGCGATCGGGAATGGAGTGTTTCTGCGAGAGAGGCTACTGGGGACATGTAGAAGTGAGTGAGGAGTGATGGTGGTGGTGGTGAGAGGCACTCTAGGGGAGGGACCACGCAGAAGAAAGAGGCTTCTTTGGAGGGGTGAAGGACTTCGAATTTTAACTCTGATACCCTTTTTAACATTCAAAAAGAAAATGTCACGAAAAAAAGAAAACCCAGGATTCATTTCACCTTGGAGCTGACTTTTGATATACGAGGCTGATACCAATTCGGTATTTATGAAGGGGGATGTTTGATTGAAAAATGGCTGAAACAAATTGCGGAGCTGGATTGTTTTAAACTGGAAACCCGTCGAAAGGAAGTCCTCTGAATTTCATAAAAATCGTCGCGAGAAAAAATTAAGATTGGCCAGTTTGCTGATAGGAAAGAAACCCCTCCACACACAAAGAGAGCAAGCAAAACTAAAAATTCCAGAAAGATAGAAAACATCGTAGTTTTCTTGTGGCACAAGGAAACCATCGGAATCATCCCCCACATCATTGGTGTTGGAGACCCTAGCGCACGGTAGAAGGCACAAAAGACGCTGCGAGATGAAATCCCTGTGGCACATGGAGTGCACAATAGTGCCTGAACTTTATATAGGGATAAATAAGATGAAATATAAAAATAGCCGAAATAGCCAGATACTATCCTTTCAAAATTATGCTCCAATTAGGCAATAAGGAAAATGAATAAAAGGGGATAGGTAATACATTGCATTATTTGATATATAAGTTACAATAGATTTTCTGAAAAAGAACAAACCAACACAAGCAAATAAAAACGTAAATATATAGTAATATTGGAATATAGCGGCGATGAAAGCACTTCCCCCCATGCTTAAACCACCGGGAGCACCGATGCACCAATAACCTTAGCATAAATGCATAAAATCCCGATGAAAGAGTAAAAATATCGAGCTTAAACGAAATATTTTCTATTTTTAGATCGAGATACAAACATACAATATATTATCTCAGCCAAGTTTTAGTATAAGTCCGCAGCATTTGCCTCAGTATTTTTCATCTTTTAATGTAAGAATGAAATGTACACTACACGGTAAAATACTCATTTTCCCTAATTTTAAATGGATAGAAATAAACGTCTCTGGAATCGAACCCGGGCCACTTTCATGATGTTTTCCATTTATTTCGTACTGTTAGAACAAATCGGTGCCTTACATGTATATTTCTCACCTAGAGATAGAGCTGTAGTCAAAGTACCCGGGAATTCATGTCACTGTGAGAGTCAGTGAGTGACTCAGTTTGTAGCTATATATATATATTATATACACGCACACACTTATACAAATCCACACACAGAAACTTACTTAAAAGAAAGAAAAATTAATTAAAAGACTGACATTGGGAAGAGATATTTCTGGACTTTCTTGCCTCTTCAGACCGACGAATGGGCAAGAAGGTCCGAAATATCTCTTCCCAATGTGAGTCTTTTAAGTATTTCTTTCTATGTGTGAATGTGTGTGTGTGCGTGCGTTCTTGTTTGCTGCTCGTCCGAGTTTTCCTGAAGTATATATATATTTATGAATATATATATATATATATGAAGTATATATATATTTATATAAAACAACCTTGGTGACATTTTTAACTCCACATTCCTGAACGACACCTCCATGGGGAAACGATTTTTTGTTTGACCTGTACCGACAAATAGCTTCAGTGCGTTGAAAGTGGATTAGGATTTTTTGGAAAATCTTACCTCAATCGCCTCGGTAAATTTCGAGTTTACATATTGGATGCGACTCACAACGGTACAAACGTCAAGCTGAATGGGACGCGTGGCCCATGGGAGGCACGGGCCTTCCCCGTTTTCCACGCCCGGAAGGTAAGAAGGCGGCGGGAGAAAGGGGTAGCGCGACGGATGATTGAACGGAAAGGAATTTGGGGGCATCTTGCGTCCCTCTCGCGAGGCGGCGTGCACTCGCAGACGGGGGAAATGCTCGCCATCGACTGGGCGCATTTCTCTCTAATTCTGGAGCGGCGAACTAGAGTCGGATTAAGGGATCACACATGGGGGGGTGGGAGGTTGAGGAGGGGGTTGAAAGGGTGGGGAGGGAGGCCGGCAGATGGTACGGGGAGCACTCGTCGCGCACTGGAGGAAGAAAACCCTGACGGGAATACATTCCCCCCGCAGGAGAACTTGAACTCGGGGAGTTTTCTGGAGAGAGGCTCGCGCGCCCAAGCCCGACGCACATATTTTGACACCCTCAAAATAGGCGATGAGGGACTGACAAACAAGGAAAGCAGATGAGAGGTGAGATAATATGTGACGATAATGAGTGACGACGCCAATAATGGCGAGATAAATAGGATCCTGAACTGATAAAAGAGACAAAATGTTTGACGCCCGGATTCAAAGCGCACCTAATTTTCACCTGTGAACACATTTCAACAATTTTTCCAATTCTTGTACAAAATAATAACCCGCGATCCATGATTTTGCAGATGCTTAAAGTGAACTCGAGGTCGAGAGAGAGGGAATAAGGGAATCTCAGGGACAGGAGACTCCCCTAAAAGGGAACTGAGTGTTTTCGATGGACCTGAATGTTAATACGATACCTGGTCCTAAGTGCCGTAATAAGAACATTCAAATCACAAAAGAAAAACAGAGAAAAACAGCCTTTCATGCACAAGTGAAAGATTATTAAAGCAGCCACTTTAGCATTAGCATTCAATATTGGAAAGATTAGCATTCAATATTGATTGCCAGAATATGTACTCGTGTTTCTTACTCTCGTTTCTCCCTCTAAGTCTACCAATCTTCCGCATGCCCTCACTAAGCGAACCATGAGAAGAAAATTTCCCAACAGTTCAGTAATTACGGGCTGTCTTATAACATGTCGACGAGAGGAGGAAGGAACGGACCAATCCAATCCTGACATACTTGAGGTCAGTGACGACGGAAGATATATGATGATGGGTAATCTAGGTACCAGTTAAGGTCGGTTTTTTTGACGAACACTCGAAAAAGAATTACCAATCTCCGCCCTGACCTAAATCCCCCTTCATGCCCACAAACTTCTAACCAGGCCCCATTCTATCTAAAATCATTAATCCTTTCCCCGCCTCTACCTCCCTTAGAAAGAATGACTTTGGAGCAATTGTTACGGTGAAATTAAACTTGTTATAGAGGTATAAATCAGGCAAAGTCTAGAAAGAGGTTTCTTCTTTTAGGTTATGTTGAACATTAATTAGTTTAGCATTGTTGTTTGAAGTGTAAACGAGTTCATTCCGTAATTTAGTTACAAGGCCATCAATTATTTTTCTAGAATGGATTCATTCTTAATTTTTTTAATGGTCGTGTTCATGAAATCCGTTATTTAACTAGCAATTCATTATTAGAAAATGTGATCATCTATGTGGTTGGCAGCCATACAGGAGTTCTCACGGAAAATTTTCTTTAATAAAGGATTTTATTTCAACACCTAATTCCTAGAAGCAGCGAAAGACAACTAAAACTCTTGGAAGGGACACTTAAATAGAGATGAACTGGCGAAAGAAGTAAGCCGGAGAATTTTTAAAGTACAACTCGAGGGGCTTCCTATACTTTTTCATCGAATGTCATAGACAAACGTCTCAAGTGGCATCCGTAAGTACCATTCGATCGGCCTCTCACATGCATAAGATTTTTGCAGTCACCACTTACCCACTCATGAGATGGAACGAGTATTGCATTGTTGTATGGATGGAAATACGACGTGACCAATGATTTCGTCCGACTCACCTTGGCCTCCAGTTTATCCTTTTCCCTCTTGAGCCCTGACCTCTCGGCCTCCAGCCGTTCCAGCCGCTGCCGCATCGCCTCCAATTCCTCCGTGCGCGCCCTCAGCTGCTCCTCGGTGCGGTGGACGTTGAGCAGCGGGGACACCCTGACCAGAAGGCGCCACCACGGCCAGTCTCTCACGCTGAGGAAGCGGCGGACGTTCCTCTGGATGCAGCGGACGGCCATGTCCTGCACCTGTGGATCGAAGGGGAGTGATTAAATAGACTTTCTTCATTTCGGGGAGAATTTGAAACTTTAGAGTCTCCTTTTTCACCTACCCAATGTCACACTTTTAAAAAATATGTGCAACAGTTGACAAAAGAAATAGAAAATACATTAAATAAGCAAGGAAGATATACAGTTAATTCGCTGAAAGTGAATTCTACTTGAAGGAAGAAGAAAGATGTCCTTCGGAGAAAAGTTGTACCGTCAAAGTCCGCCTCATCGAGACACATGATGTCTTGAAGTTTGAAGAACCATAACTGATTCAATTAATGGGTGACACCATTAAACTTTCATCAAAATAATTTTCACCGAATCAGGCGTGATGTGGTGGAAGTGATTCATACTGAGAGCAAAAAACAGCACTTTTCCACCGAAAACTTTTCTGTGGAAAAGTGCTGTTTTTTACTGTCAGTATTTCATCAAAATGCAGAACCTTTGTCATTTTTCACAGAAAAAATGAAAAATTTTAACACTATGGGTTCTTCTACGGATACATATTCAGGTACAACTAGTTTTGATATATTAGTGGCATCCTCAACTACATTACCCTGTCGGTGCTCCGAGGAGGCTATGATTTTCGAATGTCCGAGACAACAAACGAAGAAATTACGTGGACATGAAAAATTGTACAATGAACGAGGGTTCCACGTGCTGTTTCGAGTCCGATCAACACTAAAATCAGCGTCTACAGACCGGGAGGAAAGCATACGTGGATGAGAAAGGAAGGAAAGAAGAAACTTGAAGGTAAAATGAACGAATTGGATATTTTAAGGCTTGATGAGGTGGAATTGGAACATATTAAAGCAAAGAGTTTAGGGCGCAATAGCCCCTAGTACTTTTATACCCTGGGGTGTTTTTGTTTTCAACCTTGAAGATTCTCTAAGCCTAGATTATTCTCTAAGCGAGATACGATATGGTATTTGATTTTCTAATTATTTTATCTTTAATACATTGTTATCTTGTTATACATGTATGTTAACTGCTGCTACGGAAATAACGCTTTGAATTTGAATTAAAAATAAACACTGGTTAAAAATATTTTAATACCGACCAGGTTACGGTGCACTAAATCATCTTCAGGCAGTGTTCGCCCCTTGTGCTAATTCTGGACCTGGAAATGATTTAGTATTACGAAACGTGGTCAATATTTTAATAAAATTTTTTAACTGGTGGAACGGTGCCATTTCTTAGTCATCATTAGGATCAAAATGATACCAAGTATCATATAGCTATCTCCTTCAGAAAGTAAATGCCTGACTGATCACAATATTATTATTAATCCAACGTGGCACAACTTCTTTCACATTTGAATGTTCGCGGCCCTTCGTTTTGTCAGGTGCCATTAAGTCAGATCGCCAGAGACGAGATGATGGCCTTCGTGTTACGGGAATAACGTCATCCAGCGAACAGAGTGGGGGAGGTAAGTAAAAGCGATGGAATTAATAGAATTACTCGCCATAAGTTCTCATTGAAGTTCATCTGCTCGCGCTTTATCGAACGTTTGGCATTTGAGGCCTATGTAATGATCAGTAAAGACGTCCGTTACGCGGGGCAACGAATGATATACGTACTGTGGGTACCGGATTGGTTCAAGGAGATGGACAGAAGGAATGTGAGAAAGGAACAGAGGAAGACGGTGGAGAAAAAAAATATCCGACCTCTATGAAGGCGTTGGCATCTCCGTCAAAAGGCTATAAAGGTTTCCTAACGTCGGTCTTCACTCCTTTCCACATTACACTCGCCATGACAAAAAATCCCCAAACTGTGCCACCTAATATAAACTCCTGCATTCCTTCGCCATATGTTATTCTCCTCTATTTTATTTTCAAAACAATTTTTCACAGTTTGGGTTTCCCGTTTCCTGTGTTTCGATTGCGTAACTTTTTTACTCGGAATCGAGAATTATATGGTCCATTTGTGCTTCAAGTTTCATCAATTTCTAGGCTTCTCGGGAACGTTGTTTTTCCCATTATTAACTCCTTTTCAGTAATGATCAAAAGGACAAACAGTTCCGGCAATGTATGATTGACAGTCAGTGTGAGGCCGGCTAGAAATCTATAGAAGCGTGCTTCGGCCCACAAAGTTCTGCACTCGCACCACTATGATCGACGGCGACTCCCGACACATCGATGTATTATGTCGTCCCATGGTCCGACAGTCACGAGAGGACAATGTTGCCGAATTAAAGATACAAGAGCGTCACAAGTCGGTCACAAAATGGTTACGGTGTTGCTTTCCGTTTGGCCACACAGGGAAACAAAAAATGCGGACGCCACTCCACAATTTTCCTAAAATGAGAGAAACGGTTGGTCACACATCGAAGGTTCTCAATTAACTCAATCGCTGACGATGGGTTTGAGTTGATTTGATGCACAAGTGGGACGGTGCACGAATCCCTGCGTGCACAGTGTCTTTCTCGCTACGCAGGTGGGTCCGCAAAAAATATAAACACTCAAAACCCCAATAATTAAAATTTATTGAAATCACAACGTACCGTTCCGAAAATACTTGCATTTTAAACTCGGCTGGATTTCGATTTGCGACCGTGCTACAAAACATTCTAATATCCACTGCATTTATTTATTATATGTGAGAAACAATTTACTTTAAAGTAGGAGGAATTTTGTGTTTTTATCGGCGAAGCTTATATCTGGACTGTTGACTCTATTTGGGTCTTCCTGACGAGATTTTCAAACTATGTCGGGGGTTTTGATGGCCGAGTCTCGGCCGCCAGGGACCCACTGGTACCCGTACCAGTGAAAGAACGAGAGGCAGAGCACCTTTTATGGAACTGTCCCTGGGAGACACTATGATGGTATCCGAATACAAATTCCACTGGCCACCATACTAGTTTAGTATTTACATTCTACACCTAATTGTTGCTATGTATATTGCACTTTTTTGTTACACCATAGTCCCCGGTCACTGGGCGACACCAGTTCAGTACTAAATAACACTGTCGCCTACATTGAACGATATTTTGTGCTCTGCCGAAAGGAAGTTACTCAAAAATTTGCACTAACGAGCAAATCAATAAGAATACTCGAGAAATTCCCTCTTAAATAACCGAAAAATTTAATTATTTACAATGATAAGCTCAAAGGCGCATTAGGAAGATGTACGAACAGGAATTAAAAACCAAATTAAATATTTATTGGATACGCTCGACTAAACTTGATGGCATCCGCGGACACACAAACCTCTGAACATAATGTCTTCATCGGGGAATCCTGTCACGGCAAACAATATCTTCATAGTGAATGGACCAATTGTCAATCAAAACGTCCATGATGCGTAGCAAGTATCTCATTTTAAAGATACTTGAATTTAAAAGTATATTCCGTACCGAAATACCAGGAATTGACAACTGAAGTTTAAATATTTTTAGGAAATCCTTTATAAAATAGTGTAAGATATTATTACGGAGAGCAACTAAAACAAAGCAACCCAAGGTTAACTTGAATTAAAATAGTAAGCCTTTCTTTCAATTAATTTTAAAGTCTGGAACCACGAAACTTTTTTGTCACCCAAAGATGGTGAATCAAAGAGTTTTTCCGCTTTCCCTATTTCACACTGACTCGAACGATTTAACTCAAGATGTGCATCACGTAGGGAACGATAATTTACTTTTCAAGAGAATTGCCAACATTCCAACCGACGAAAGTGGCCACTTGGAGAAAGCGACTAGCCCTACCATACACAAAACGAGAATAAGCAGAGCGCAGGTTCCCATTATTCATCATATTTTCATGAAGTCGAATGCGAATGCGGGTAAAGAGACGAGAGGATACTTTATTCCAGTGAGAATCATGTATGTACTCGTAGTTAGGGGGGACTGATGCTGACTATTTCAATGAGGCTTTCCACAGATACTGAGAAAAGTTCAGCTGCGCAGGGGAATGGAACCACGGACTCTTCGTGTGCGGGGTAATTGTCATGCGCCGTATTCTCTTTTCTGCATGATGCAGTTGTGGACGAGTGGCTAACCGAATGATCTCAAAGGAAGGCGCACGACGCCGCCAAGATTCGAGATACTCGTAGTTCCCGCAGTGCAGGGCGAGACGAAAGAAATCAAAATATAGTCAACCATTTATGATGGCTTGTCTGAGCAAACCTCCCGGAAGTGAAAAGGTCCAACGGTTTGACATCAACATTCTCAAAAGGAATTTTTTCGGGTGGCAGACGAACACCTACATGCATATCATACAAACAATCTATTGTGCATGGCAGGGGGTGAGGATAGGCCAGCTATATCTGAGGGGGAAGATTTTATAGAATAATTAGTGCCATCTATTTTATAGCGGTAACCTTAACCTTCTTACCGCGGAAAAAGGACATCTAATTCAGTTATTTTGGTTATATATCACCCTTAATTTTTAAATGTGGTCGGACCGCCATCAATCTACCAAAAACCACAGTATTTAACTTTAATGTCAGTTTGATATGTGAAGCAAGAGAGCTCATCTAGTAGTTAGCCCGACGGCACGTAAATATTCACAGAAGGGTAATATTGTAACGAAGAAGTTTGAAACGGCCGCGGTATCGCGATGTATTTCCGTTTCGTGTTTTTCTTTTTTTTCTTGTTGGCCTCTCGAGAGTTCACCGCATAGGGGAAGGAGAGGAGTCTCGCGAGAGAGAGAGAGGAGGCAGGCGGTCTGAGACGGTGGGGGGCCCGTGGGGCGAGCGTCGTCTGGGCAGTTCTCGTTCGAATCAGTTTTGTTTCGATAGCATTTTTCTGATAAGTTCGTGTAGTTGACCCTTAAGTTTGTGCAGTTCTCCTTATTCTTTTCCACGCATCCTTGCTCCCTTCCTTCCTCATTCCCTTACTTCCTTCCCTTCTCGATGATGATCGAGGCTTGATCCCATTGTGGGTGATCGTCTCCGAACTGAGAGAACTAATATCCGTAAGGATATATATTCCTCGCCCCTCCCCCCTCCCGAGTGCGGGCGGACTCGTCTCATCCACCCCTTTTTTCATTCATTTTTTTTACCCGCACTGGCGCCCAAATCACGCCGCTTCGGGACCCGCGATCTAAGCTATTCCCGGGCAACGTTATAATATAGGGGGGCAGTTCATTTTTTTTGTGCCGCCTAAAGTTTCTCATGCGGCGCTGGTGATCAAAAAATCAGTCAGCTTCGAATTTAGCTGGAAGTGTCCAGGGATGTCACCGGGTATTGAACTCGGGTCCCCTGTTCAGTTGCATGTTCTCTACCCACTCTGCTATCAACCCCTCTTATACAAATATAAATGGGTTAGGTTGGGAATAACTGACCGAACTTCAATAAAGACTTCCGTTGTTATTTAAGTTTTTTAATCAATTTAATTTAGGGCTGAGTTTTCTTAGCTCTCTAGCGAGGCGAACGGTTCATTTTATAACGAGGAGGGGTATAAAAAAATGGTGCTGCGGAATGGATAAATTCATTTCTTACGAACAAGGCACAAAATGTTTTGGAAGGAAGCGAAACATTCTCCTGCCTCGCGTGAGAGGGGGGGGGATGAGGCAGAGTCCCTTTCCGCAGCAGACACGGCTAGGGGGGAGATAACGGGGTGAAGGTGACGGGCCGACCGCGGAGGGCATCTCTCCTCTGCCCCCTTCTACCCCTCCCCCCCCCCCCCCCTCCCCTCTGACAAGAAGTAACGCGAGGCAATCACCCAACCCCCCCGGCCCGCGGCGCGGGACAAGCAGCGGGGGGGGAAGGGGGGGGGGGGGGGGG
>WURS02083661.1:0-10133 GCA_011762765.2 Rhinocypha anisoptera
TATTTTAAAGTTTTTACTAAACCTTTCCTTGGCGAATCACTTGTCTCTCCAACCATGTTAATTCTATTTTCAAAAGCCTCTAATATGTGATCATTGTCTATCCTCAGATAATTGGATTCTGGGCCATAATACGCTTCACTATATATTTTAAAGTTTTTACTAAACCTTTCCTTGGCGAATCACTTGTCTCTCCAACCATGTTAATTCTATTTTCAAAAGCTTCTTTCTCCAAGACGATCTTAGCCTAATGTCCTCGATAATCGGCTCATTTTCTTCATGTACTCCCTGTAATTGTTTCCAACTACTCATATTTATGCCATTCATCTTTGTTGATTAAGGTTTTCCTCCATTTTTCCTGGAATTTTATTATTTTTTCCATTATTTATTATTCAGAAGGTTTCATATTGATAGAAGTGATCCTTCAAAGCGAAAACCTTGTCATATTGACTCTGATTTAATTAATTCATAACTACTTATTTCCTTCCTCTATAATGTTTATGACACCATATCCTAAGCATATGCCATAAAGTGACTTGTAAGAACAGAAAAGACTACTAGACAGAATAATAAATACTTCTCAACTTAACATGGTCTAGTCGCATTCTCCGTCAGTATAGTTTGTACTCTCAGGTCCAAATACAGGTTTGAACAACTTGTTTATCCCCACAGTACTTATCCGTATTCACTGTTTCTTTAAACTTTTACCTCCATGTATACCATATTCTTCAAAACTTAACTGATCTTCAAGAAGTTATTTGTTAAGCAGTAGTGTTAATGGTATAACCGTTATTGGTGGTTATAAACGTATCCGGAGTTCACAATTCACAGTATTCAAATTTAATGTCCTCTATTCCTCTAAGACTGTTTCCATTGCCTTCTTTATCATACTAATTAACACTTACGAAACTCAAAAGAACTACTATTTATTTCTTATAAATACGATTCAAATGCCTTCTACTGCCTAGTGAGCCTCAATCTCTCTTCAATTTCTTTTCTAGAGTTTCTGGATACAAAATAACCAGTTATATTCCGATTATGTATGTAACCTAATGATTGTTCCTTGAGCATTGTTTATCTACAGATAATTTTTTCAATAACTTAATCTCCTTTGGTTCTCAAATTAATTTTTCATCACTATATTTAGTATCGGATATTTTTTCTCCTATTTCTAAATCGTTCTATTATTTTTATGTTTCGAACTACAATTTAAAAGTCTCTGTTATTTTCATCCTTCTGTCAACAATTTTTCTTTCGACCTATAATATATAGTCTTAATTTATTAATCTACTCATTTTATTTCCTACTAGTATTTATTACTTCCATGGCATGTCTGTCAGTTTCCTTAACTCACCCATATTTTACTCACATCAGTTTCCTGTCTCGGTTAAAAATCAAAGTTAATTGGATGTCTCAAACTCCCAAAACAAGCTTTAGCCTCTCCTACGGCTACAAGTTACAGAAATCCCTTTCAAGAATGTTAGTAGAAATATGGAATCCTTATTAAATGAAGATCTTTTACGACCAACTGATACATGAGCACAAAATATGGAAAACCGTAAGACACTCGAACTCACTTTAAAATGTCAGTACTTTGTGTGTCTCCAAAAAACAATGATTATTAACATTCCTTTAACTTCATATTTTGATAATGGTCAAAGATTATAATAATGTCTTTCCCAGGAACTGATAACGTAACTTTAGCAAATATTTGAATATCTTCTTAGGTTAAATTATAGAGTGAAAACTATGGACCATATTACTGAGTGCTTCTGCAAGCCTAACTAGATTCATAAAATATGGAACTAAGCAAACTTTCCTTTCTCTATATCAACATTAAGTGAAAAACACCATATTTTGGAAAAGAAATTATTATTCGTGAAGGAATACTAATTTCAGAGATACCAATAAAAAATCAAAGAAAAATTGTTATTTATCATCACAAAACAACAAATTATTAACGATTATTAATAAATAATTTCTATGTCTTAAAATATTTTTCAGGAAAACAGGGAAGAAAATTTAGAATTACAACAATTACAGGAGTGCCTTAGGGAATAACGTAAACTCCAGTTAATCTTCATAAATAAGGCCGCCATATAGGTGAAAATATGATCTGACTAATACAGCCAATTCATTTGAATATACTGAATATGTCAATGTATACATATATTTTCTTCCTCTTTAATTGCGAATGATAAAACTATCATTTGCAGAATTCTTATTAATTGTAGAGAACGAAATCAAACGTTGTCGTTTCTCAATTATCGGTAAACTCTGAAAATATTTTTCTGTGCGCCAATAAATCTTTAAGGGTGATTCTTAGCTTGTCTATCGTAAATTTTGCAGTTTTCTCAAGCTTCTTTTTTCTCGCGTTTTCCGGGTTTGAGTTTATTTTAATTTAGGACCATTGCCAAACCATTAAAATCCAACTGGCGAAAACATGTAATAGATTACAGAAAATAAGGATAAGGATAGGAGTACACAAGAGAACGAATATGTATTCTGTGAAAGATGAAAAAATGCCGATTCCAATAGGAAAAATTTTGGCCAAAACGGTACTCGACCGAAAGACCCACTTGCCGGACGAATAAAGGAGATCCGTGGTTCGGGATCCAAGGATTTGGAAGGATTTCTTCATTTTTCATTCACCATTTTTTCTTTCCATCTTTAATATTAGGTTTTCTTTTTCGAATCGGTATTCTTCCATCTATTTTTCCTTAACGTTCAACCTTTCTGCTCATTACGGATCCATATCTTCTTTGTCATAATGCTGATTTGGATATGTAAGGAATTCATGCGATGCGGAGGCAAAAGTATTTCCGTCATGGATACGATGTTTATCCCGGTTGCGCGTAGTCCCGCATTTGTCAAGATTCATTAACGTTTGTTGTTGTCCAACTTGTCGTCACTGGAGAAATAACTGCGCCCCATATCCTTCCTTCATAGTGTTTTTACCGTGTTACAATCACTTATATGGCTGTCTTCTCACTGGGGTCATTTGCCTTTGGATTTGTCTTGCTGAGAAACAATCTGGGTGTAGTCTAACCTTTGGTTTGGCTTCTAGATATCAATTTGTCTGGTCACCGCACCACAACGAGCAACCATTACCCATGCTTATGAAGCTATAGGCGTCATTGCGATGTACAAATATTTCCCGCAATGCAAATTTATAATCAATATGAAGTAAATTAGATTAAAATTTATCGGTACAAAATATCATTGAAACTCGATGCTGGCCGCGATCATTCGGTTTTCAAATACTGATGATGTAGTCATTGTGGGCTTATTCTAGTATTGATTTACATGTTTATATATTTATAAATTCTTAATAAATAAAATATAAAAAAGTGAAGCATAAAAATTTTATTTAAATTTTCATTGGCTGCGACTTCCTTAGTAGGAAGACTTGCAAGAAGAATTCCGCTGCAGATATTGTAACCAATTGACGATACCTGATACCCTATTATGTCCGTAGCGATCTGTTTAAAAAAAATACTCAAACACTGGTAAATCTAGGCAAACTTAAACAAAGCAAACTTCAATATGCATCTGTGGAATTTACATATTTTTGCTGTGCTGTCAAACAAGCTGATTGAAAAAATGTATTTAAATATTGAAGCAGAAATTACCGACTAAAAACAATATACGACCCACTTATCAAGTTGCTGTTGCACATTAATTGCATTGAAGTGGAAAGTATTCCACGGAAATTAGTAAGGTAATTTATACATGGTATCATTAGAACCCTATTTAAAAATATAAGCTCTTATGTATGTTTTTCTTGAGGGCATAGCAGCACTGTGGCTTTCCCCAATCCACTTAATAACATATTTTCGGAGAGTTAATGTTTGCATTTCTTACCCATTTGGTACGAACTTCATGATTATTTACTATTATAAAATTTTCGTAATTTTGTTTTCACAAGGAGTTTCTCACTGTTTTAACTGAGCTAAAAAAATATTCAATGCAGTAAAACGTTTCCTACGTTTTATTTGATATTGGCGATGCTAACAGTTTATCTTGTTCACGGAATCGACCACTGATGCGCTAACTCGTCGCACTTAGCGAAATCTGCCATTTTGCATTTAGTTTTCTCACTATAACCAATGCCTCAGTCGCAGTATGACTATTGTTCTACAAAAAATAATGATAAGGTACTAAATTTGTACTGCTTATCGAAAATTACTCTTAAAAATCTTTTCTTATTTAGCTGAATTTACGCAAAAGTCTTGGAATAAATTAGTGTGACGTTGCATAGCAATATCATGTAGTTTTCACATCACTTGGCTGGATTCTTCAACTAATCGTGACTAAGAGACAAGTCCATGGAGGAAGATCATAAATAAGAAAAGAATGGAGCAAAGCCGGAAACAATGGCTCAGAAGAAAAATGAAAGTAAAGGAGCAGGAAAGATATTTTGAGGTTCCATAAGAGGTTCTCGCTTTGAACCCCAAGGCTGCGATTTTTATTCATAGGCAGTAGTTCTAATCACCGTTTCCTTAAGTCTTATCCAATCACCGTGTAGTCCCACTAACCCAACTAACAGCACATTCTTAGGTTATTCTCTGAATATTATATCAATATTTCTGTCTTTGGCATCTATTCAATGTTCCCAAAAATGCAAAGTTAAATTACTGTAGTGCTATCCCTGAACCTATTTTTCGTTTGATATCTCTTTTTAGAAGGCATTTTAGGCCGTGGCCATTTCGTCACTTCATTGAAAGTTCTCCTTTAATGAAAAAAGTTTCCCCCCAGATATTGATGTGAAATTTGAGGTTTTCTTTAGTTTCATTTTTCGTGGTCCAAATTTTTTCTGTTTCATTGAAGTGGTTTAAGACGCTTATGTTTCTGTTGCTTAATCCAGTATTTTGTATACTTCTTTGTGTTCTTTGGTACTATTGAACCGGCTACCGTTGTTGCTGCTGCTGGTGTGTGTTTGCACTGTTCTCACTATTTCCATTACCATTTTCTTCAATGGGCTTGCGGTTATCATTTCATCATGCAATTCTCCTCGTTGTCGGAAAACACATTTACTCTGCTGATGCAAGTGAAGGGTCGTAATTTCATCTGAAAATGAGAGTCCGTTTCCTAATCTCTCTGGAGTAACGAATTTGTAATCCTCTTTTTAAATTTAAAAGGCTTGCTCAAATTTGAAGCACTCAATCGTCTCTTTTATAAGTCTGCTAAAAAAGTAAATGCATTTAAATCCGTTACCATATAATTTTGACAAGTTTCTGCATTTTCCATTCTCAATGAGAGAATCTATTTTATATGTATGTATAAATACATGCATGTGCAATTGCATGTTGTAAACAATTGTAGCTTAAATATCTCGGGTATACCGCCTTCTGAATTCAACTCCCACGTTATTCATATCGATACTGTTCACATTTTTCTCAAGAGTATGAGTGTATTAATCGCGTTATTCTTTCTGGGGAAAATTTTCCTTATCTTTACTTGAGAATGAGACGTTTTCCGAGCCGCTTTCTCGATTAAAACTACTTAAACCACTTCATAAGTTTTATGAAAAGTGCGCGTATAGTAGTTAATGTAACCCAAACACCGTGTAGGCTCAAATTAGTTATTTTTTCGCTAACTTTTCAGCGACATATGAATAGATCTGTAGAGTTGAGACTGAAGAGTCTCCTCTTCCACATAGCCCCATGTCACAGTTACACACTTATTTATATATACATACATATAGACACATATACACATATATAAAATACAAATGACATTATGAGTGATAGTGAAATACAAAAAAGTAATAGATGTACATAATAATTTACAGAAGAATATTGAAGATATACTATACATGAATCGTACATTAATATATGAGTAATGAAATATTTTCTACATAGAAATATTTGTGAGCTATAGGATAAACATATTTATGTTAATGCATTACATGTAACACAGTAAATTTTTTGTCAATATCATACTTACACAGACATGTCAGCTGTGGGAAAAAATTAAGGCTATTTTTGTAGTCCTTAATAAAAAAAAATCACTGCAGGAAAAGGCCCACACATGAAGGGGAGCGTGAAAAACCTGCGAAACCTACCGATAGTGCAGCTAGAGGTGAGTGTATATATATGAAATCACGATTAATTAGTATATGGATGACGTTAACAAAATAGTAATGACACTAGTAATAAAAACAATTCATTATATAATTATAAGCACACAGACACTTACATACACACATGCATCAACGAACACACTTGGAGAAGTATACCCAGATGCAAACACACATCCCTTCTATATATACACACACACACATTTATACACATGCAACCAATAATACACATAAACACACAAGTTCACATGCACAAACGTTCATGCATACATTTCATTTTACTGATATGTTATAATAGTAAAGCCTTGATGTGTTTAAACTCGTCCTTATATCCTACCTGAGTATTCCTGTTGACTATTCTAACTCATTCCCACCTGCCATCATAGTGCTAGGTTTGCACGAGATATTTTTATGGAATTGTGGTTTTCGCAGGTGTTATCAGAGAGGAGCTAATGCCACGAGATTATCCTGCATTAGAAAGTGAGCTTCAATGGTTCTGGGCTTTTTAGCTTGTTTGCCGGTTTAAAAGTGATTTATGCAAGTCACGCTTAAATGAAGGGAGTGAGGTTGTATAATCGAGGTTTGTCGGTAATTGGTTCCAAAGACGGCAGGCTGTTAAGGTAAAAGATCTGTTGTACATTGTTGTTCTGTGGTGAGGGATGGCTAGTTTATGGCTACCTCTGGTGTTGAGCTTGTGTAACCTGTCAAGAAAATGGAATTCATCTTTTAGATAAGCAGATGTTTTGTGTTTTAAGATTTGATAGAGAAGGGAGAGAATGTGTATTTCCCTACGAAATTCGAGAACAAGCCAGTTTAATTTGGTGAAATATTCCGTGATGTGATCCGTTATTTTCAAGTTAAAGATGAATCTGACACGTGAGTTAAATGCACGCTGCAGCTTTCCAGACGGTTCAAGAGATAAGCCTTGTTATACAACGTCACCATAATCAAAGTGAGGCTTTATGAGGGTTGTCACCAATTGTTTTTTTAGGGAAATTGGCATGACTTTCTGGAATTTTCGGAGTGAGTAGTGAGAGCGATTTACAGTTTTAAATATTTTTAATTGATTGGAAGACCACGTAAGATTTTCATCTGTTAGCAACCCTAGGTTTTTTACAACATTTTGAAATTTGATGTCCGTATCCTGAAGCCGCAGCGAAAGTTGAAGCTTTTTAAGATTTTTTAGCATTTTCGGGTCTCCAATTACTATGGATTGCGTTTTATCCGCATTGAGACTAACAGAGTTCTGTTTATTCTATTCCGTAAGCCTGTCGAGATTACTGTTTATGGAGTCAGAACCTTGTGATTTGTACTTGATTTTACGTAGTGCATTGTGTACTTGAGTTTGCGTCAATGGCTCGAAGTGAAAGGGGTCGGAAGACAAAGGATTTTTTTAAATTTGGCTTCTAAGGTTTGTCATGGTAATGTTTTTCGTTTTTTGATCGATTCTGTTTGGTTGCACGGGGAACTTTTCGTTTAAAATATCCAGCGACATTGAGCTGGGGAGTGAAGTGTCTTTCGATTTACCTAGTCCGATTGAGTTTCGTTTGCTACAGAGATTGATAGGTGTTTCTCTATTGTTGGTGAGAGAGTTAAAGAGTTTTATTTTGGCATTTCTGATTTCTTGCTTCGTTTTGTTCCTAAGTTTTTTATTGTTATGGAATAAAAATTCTGGCTTTGAAGTCTTAAAATCTCGAAAGGTTGCATCTAGCCGAGACATTAAGTTTCTTATATCCGGTTTCATCCATTGAGCCCGCGGCTTAGAAATGCGGATGGTTTTTTCTGGTGCCAATGTGTCCAATAGTTGCATTAAAAAGGAGTTTAAAACCTTATATTTCTCATCAACGTTTTACAGGAATTTTATTGTATACCATGGGGAGTAGTGCTGCTTCTCTGAGCAATGATACTTCAACTATTTCTTTGATTTTACATATGAATGAAGGATTGCAACATAGTTGAAATATTATGAATAAAACTCTGAAAGACGTACAGGAAGAAGTAACTTATAAAACCATACCTTACAACTTATGCCTTGCAACTTAACTCTGTCTCTTCAAAATCTATTTTTCTGAAAATAATTTCTACAATTGAATGCCACTGAAAAACAGTCTGATATACTTTGGAAAGCATTGTAAATCTTATTTCTGATAATTGATGCGACTGCTTTCAGGAGCCTTCCAGATACAATTATTGAGTATTTTCTCTCCCTTCTCTATGTGATGTCTAAGAGTAAGAAGGTGATTTACAAGAGAACCTCGAATAGACAGTGCCATGAGAAGAATGCAGCTATTATCTAGAGTTACCACTTGAATTTCTTTAAGATTATTTTATTATACCGTATCTCAATATGATTATTAAGAATTTTTTAAAAACTCTTCAAACTCGCTACTGAGACATTTCTTTATTTTGTAAAGAAGTCGAGGTGACTAGTGTTTTCGACCAATGGTGGACTATATAAAATAATAAAAGTAGAGGAATTAACCTGGAAGTACCATAATAAACCTGACTCCAGAGCACGCTGTACAGTCAGATGTTGCGACTCAAATATTACAAAAGGATTGGGTGAAGTGTGAATTTTATGAATAATTTTTCTTAATTTAACTAATGGTGTACACCAAGTTTCATGTCCTGCCATTAAGGTTTCAGGAGTGTTTTATATGAAAAAGATTTTGAACCGGAAATTGTGAGGTTCCAATAAAGAGTAAAATACGTATCTCACATAAACTTCCATGCAACTAATATGTAAAGGTCATCATTCTAGTACCGATAAATCAATGCATAGCATTACATTGCAAAAAACTGTTTCGTGTAGAAGATATATTTTTTATATCAATATTCTCATCCAATATTTTAAAAGACGTTGGAATACAGAAATACCCTCGACTCCTGAAGGGAGATTTATTTTTTGTTTTTAAGCCTATGGATTTTACACACAAATAGTAAAAAATGTCCTTGTCTGACCATGTATGTGAAACTTTATACAAATGCCCACATAATATAGTTTAATAGGTAACTATAAACATTTGTTTAAAATCCAGTATTATAAATGGTAAATGCTTTAAAATCTTGTATTATTCAGTTTTTCATAATGGTCATAGAAGAAATAACCAACATTTATATGAAAGATTTTTATTTTTAAAAATTATTAGCATATAAAAGAGTGGATAGCAGTAATGCGGGTTTATCATGCATATCTTCCGTAATTCCTCAATATAACAATTATGCTTCAGCAGTTAACAAAGTATTTGGTGGCCTGGAAGAATTAAGACCCAGTATATGTTTTTGAGCTTCAGTCTTTCCAATACACTGGGAGACCAGGGTAAATTATGTCCGATTCTAAAACAGAAATTTTAGCATAAAATGAGTCCGAATATTATTGTAAAAATTCCTCAGTGCGGAATAAAGAAATAGTTAAAAGAAATTAAAGATACCATGAGAGGTTTAAAGAAAAGACATCCGGAGTCATGCGGGTCAGGAATTTGGATCAATACCACCTATTCTTCGAATCAAAACCTCGACATCAATCAATTGGTTCCTCGAAGGGTTATTACATTCACCGCACTATCTCATTGGAACTCGCGCAATGTTTTCTCAATAGGAAAATCCTCGTTGTGGAGGAAAACCCTTTTTCTTCCATCCTAGCCCCAGGGCGTCCTCTTCCTTCGACCACTTCCCCTCACTGCTCCACCCCTCCATCCTCCCCTCCTCTCCCACTCTGCTCCCATCCCTTAACAGTCTTCTCCTCCTTTATTTCCCTTTCTCTCTCGTTGTTTCACTCGTCCCTGCCTCCAACTCCCACAAATTCCTCTCTCATTCACTCTTTACACCTAATTTTGTCGTTAATTCCCCACCGACCATTAATTATCGACGAATTTCTCTTCTCACAATGGCGGCGGCAGAAGTTAAGGGGGTCCCATTTTCTCTCTTCGCTTTTCTCCGTCCGATACCCCCCACTCCCTCCTTCCGCGCTCTCCCTCTTCTTTCCCTCTCTCTCGCTTCTTTTCTGCTTTACCTCCCTCCCCTCCCCCCTCCCCTCAAACCCACCCCCCCCCCC
>WURS02083672.1:0-10133 GCA_011762765.2 Rhinocypha anisoptera
GTTCTTCCCTAATTAACTGCGCGAATAATTTTGCAATAAATCTCTTCCACACCACGATGTTCGAAATCCTACCCTCTCATCACACGCAGGGGCGATCACGAGGAGAAGGGTTGGTGAAAATCGGGGGTCCAGTCGTCCTCCAAAGAATATTTTACGCTCATAGGCCGTCAGCGTTTGTAGAAATGAATGTGTCGTTCCGTTCTTCAAAGTTGATCACGATGCAAATCCATCTTAAAGCTGATTCCATTCCGTGAATGTCCCCACAGATCCCATACTGTCTCAGGAGGCGCCCATCCATACATGCCCTCCTTTTTCGCGCGTACGCCATATGCGCATTTTCTCACGTTCATATATTCGTTCTGCCCCATAATATCTCATATATTCCAGGGGTTTGGCCATTAGCTCCTGCCTCAATCAACCGATGGTTCTCCGCACCGCTTCTCCGCTGATCTGTCGTACTAATGCGTAGAACAAAAGAGCATATGGTCAGTGCGCTCAAATATAATGCCGCCAATGCTGCAATATCCTGTTTCGTTTGTAAAGCATCTTACTTCGGAATTAGTGTGTCCACATCGATAGGAAAGATCATAGGCTATATTGAGTATTACTTATTCTCGCCTGCCCGGTTAGCCTGGTGGGCAACAAGTTTGCCGGATAAAAAATAGGTTCGAGACTCTCGTTGAACGTGGACTTTAACGTCGTAGTGTTTGACTTTTTCTTCAATTGAGATATGTGCCAAATGACCGCAGTCTTCCACATTTCCATACTACTACAACTTAGCATATTGTGCTTTGCATTTAAATCTAATGCTCTTTCTGAGTCACGTGAAAAAAGTAGCATAAAGTTATTTCATAATGATTTTCACTTTTCATCCATTGTATATTTCATCCTTATCGCTTAAGAATGCTGCCTCTTGCGCTACAGAGCACAAAGTTTGGGATCATTCGTGATAAATCGAGTTATTTTCTAGTCATAAATGAGGATAACATTTTTGACACAACTTTTTTTTTTAATTCTTCCAAGTACACTAGATAATGCGGGTGAGAGTTTGTATTCTCATCCGTAAACCTTACTTTATCTTCTTTCATTTCCATCTTTAATTTGATAGTAAACATTTGATTATGTAAATATTGTAATCAAAATAATATTTAAAAAGAATCCTCTAAGTCCAATAATATTACGTACAGATATTATTTTAGTGTAGCAAGTGCATATATCTCTATCCGCAGTATAGGCAATCATAAGACATCAGGATATTGGTCATGTATTTTAAAATCTTGGTCACCGTTCTTTTACATCTCATAATAATTAAACCACTAAAAATAGAAATACCCCGACATTTTGGTATTTGGCATGTCACGTCAGACAGTTTTTAGCTTCCGATGAACTGTTATCTTCGATTATTTCCACACTCTGTCTGATTGTTGCCCATAGGTATTGGTTGATTCATTTAATCATTACATATTGCTTATTCCTTTTTGTTTCTTATTTCGCCTATATATTTAAAATATTTCTATACTCTTTTATCCTTTTTACTCTTCTATACTTTACTATTCTATACTTTTTACTCTATACCGAAGACATTTTTCATATCATTCTCACTTTGCCTGCCATGGTATGTCATTGGTTTTGTATCGTAATTTCGTTTTCTAGTCCTCATTCCGTGGGATTTATTTTGTCATCTCAAAATGGCCTAAAATACGAGTCAGTACGTAATTAGTCCACTTGATACATTAATTAAGTGACATAACTTAACTGTAAATTCAATAGTTAGCAGTTAATTATTACTTAGTTTACCTCTCAGTAATTTCAACTATTGCTTCACTCTTCCTAAGGGCATTAAATTATTCGAGTTAAACAATTTCTTAAAATTTTGTTATGCGATCGAGTTACTTTTAAACTCTCTTTTCTAGCAAATCATTTTTACACTTTACGATACCTCAGTTCACGTCCTTCATTCATGTAAGGGTTTATGCAGGCAAATACCAATCTTATACAATTTGTCCTCTTTCTTAGTTGCCATATCTAAATTGGGTTTCTGATGTGATACTTTATACTTAGAGCGATTCAGTCATAACTTATACTTGTTACATATTCCAGTGGGTATTCCTTAATGCCAGTGAATTACACACATATATTTCTTATTTACAATTTACCGCTACCCTATACAATCCCTGAACCAAGCAGTTTGCATGTGTTTGAAATTTAAATGAAATATATGCATAGAAATGTATGAAAATCTGCCGAAATACTGAAGCCATTCGACTTTTAAGATAAGTAATTTTAAGTATTAATACTCTTTTCACTCCGAGGCTAAATTAATAGACCTTCGGCATTGAAGGAAATAATAATTATGTCTCGTCTTACGCATAAATTAATTTTAAATGCTGCCCATTACCTGTTTTTGTTAACGAATCAAATCAAAATATCTTACTTAATGTTAAAATTCATCTTTTACCTTTTTTCAGAGAGGGATTCCGTTGTTTGACGGTTTTTCAGTTGGTATCTCTATAATGATTTCATTTAGCATAACACAGATATACTTCATGATATGTAAGCAAAAAGTACGTTTCTGTGTGTTAAACATACGATTTTAACTAATCCTCGAATACACAGGAAAAGCTTTAATGTCTGAAAGATATTCACATGTCCTTACCAAGGAAAATACGTCTACAATTCAGTCAGCTACTATTCCCTACAGGTCACCACAAGGGTTTGTGGCAGGGATAGCTGCCTTTGTCATACTAGGGTATTTGTCGTAATCAATGATTGTTTTATGTCCGCTATAATTAAAGGAACCTATAGCTCTCCTTTATAAACGCTCGGGTTTGAGTCCTTAGTTTTTGTGACTGAAAAGTACTTGAGAGTAGAAATAGTACTTTAATTTTCTATAGTATATCTATCATTATTCGGTTGTTATAATGGCTGAGTTGACAAAGAACTATTTTTTCATATTTTTTAATTCAGTTTCGCGTACCCTTCTCTCTCTCCGTCGTTTCTAAAGAAGTTATTTATATACATGTAATACTCAAGACGCCCTAATTGCTCCAATACTATATTCTCATTCTACTTACACTATATGCGTAATGGTGGTAGAGGAGTGTGCGTGACCGATGCATTCTTTCATTCAGTTCTCAAGAAGTTTTGTTTCATATGATTCTTAAACATCGTGTAAAACCTACAATGTTATTTTTTAGGTCGTTTATGACTTTTATAACTAATTTAAAAGATTCATTAGTGGTACAATGGAATAGGATTTAAAACAATTATAATTTCTACATGCTTCAAAAGATTTTTTTCTTGGTTAGTTTCTTAGGTTAGGTTAGGTTCCAGCATGCTAAATAATCATCAATCACTACCTGAAAATTGCATGTGAAAGTCTTTTGCGGCGCCAGCCGGAATTCAAAATCCAATATATTTAAAACTGCACCGAATCAAAATCTTTTATGCCCTGAGTGAACGGCGTGTTTTACATTCTCACAAATATTTTGCTTATGTACGGTATTAAGCACCGACGCTAATTAGTAGTATGCATTGCGACCAATTTTCATTTCCCTCATTTAGAAAACTTTATGCCTCACCCGTCTCCTCCGGCGGACTTTAAAGAGCGCCGTTATTCAAAAAGTGTTCTCTCTTCCGTCTCTTTTATTTTTTTTAAGTAATCCACAAAGGAGAATCGTCCTTTCTCCCTTGGATCCCTCTGCTTCTTTCACCCATCGCCCTCCCCGAAGACTCATTACACGATCGTTGTACATATGTGCATTCTAGGTCGTTAGGGGCCTCGGGCCTCGGGACGTGCTAACTTGGCCGTGCATTGTTTATGGGCACTTCGGCGGTTCCAGCAGAGAGGGCGTGCGAGTAACTACAACCCACAGGGCAGTAAATTCCACCGCGGAACGTCTCCCCCGTTCTCCAGATATAGTGTCTGTCCAACTATTTCTGCCTGCCAGCACCCCTTCCCCCCTTTCCCGAGCTGTTTTTGTGAGCATGGGCAACGCTTCGTCTCCTCATTTTTACGCCGATTCGTGCGTGTAAGAAAACAAATTAGATTTCTTACTAATTATGATTGGCTCGTTCTTGAATACGAGCCCCACCTAAATAAAGGGAAATGGACCGTCGAGTCCTCCCTCTACGAGTCCCTTCAACCTCAAGCATCTACGTAGAAACAGAAAAGATCTGTGGCCACAGGATTTTGACATAAGTTCAGCAAAGGTCGAAGGGAATATTGGAGAAAAATGAATGGATAAAAAAATGTGGAGTGTGGGGTTGGACTTAAAATGTACTCTACCTCGTGGAAATCATCTTCAGTATTTAATAATTTCTTTATATATTTTCAAACATTGTTGGGCATGTTTCTAATGCGTGGTATGTACGATTACCAGGGATTAACAGGGACTCCCAAGGGCCAAAAATTAATGAAAAACCTGTATTTCTTCCTTAATTGCAAAAGTTAGTTATTCTCAGGTTCAAGCTCCACTTACTTTTTGACTCCCTTCATGCATAATCTAAGAAATAAGTTACAAAATATGCAATTTCCGCTTAAAAAATCGGATCGTTTCCACTACATCTCACCTGACTCTATAACGTCCCTTCATGCACCTTGAAATGCCTATTCTTATTACGCTTTCTTTTCCTCAGCTTTCCGCCGTCTAGCCTTCAGCATACAATCTCTTCCTAAAAGTTTTCCCATCTAATTTTCGTCTTATTCCAATTCCTTCTAACGAATTTCTGTATCACGGCTCCATACGGAATACTTATTGACTCGTAAAGTATGTAAAGATCTATGTACATACTTGGCTCGCCACATACAGCTAGCCAAAACATCTGTGAAATAAAATTTAAATTCAAGTTTTCATTTCACATTTCTGATATATCTATGTATTTACTGAAAAATCTAAATAGAACTTTCGCCAATAAGTAAGAGAATGTAATCCCAATATTAAAAAATCGTTTTAAAAAAAATTACATTCATTTTTTATGTGTTGATATTCAATGACACCACAGCTTATCAGTATAATTTATTACCCAGATATTTTGTACTCAGCTGGTATGTAACGCTAAATGTTGATTCTTAATCGAGGAACAAATTCTGTGAGTGATGTTTTGGCTATTTTTTAAGGTTATAATTAATGGCATTATTAATTTATTCTTTCGCTGTTAGACTACTATTTTTGTTCCATTAATCTTCATTTTATGTTGAATCAGCATTAATCCTTAGCACAAAATAACGTTCTCTTTGTAAGCCTCTTTACCGCAGTCCAATGTGGGAAGTAAGTTTCGTTTAATCAACTTCTAAAATTTCAAAAAGAATTCAAGTAATTCACTGAGAGAGAAGAATGGATATTATAGATCGTTGAACTTGGGTACTGCTGTCGAGAAGCTAAGCTAGAGTGAATTTGAAAGTGAGTCTGCTAAAGAAAATAGATGGTCGCAAGTCACTCCTGAGAGTAACGGTGTTTCTGAACTCCAAAATAAGGAGTTTGCGTACACATTATCACCAGGGTATAATAAATTATAGTACTTGACATTATTTCTTCTTTCGTGGCCCTTCAGGTCCTCATGTTATATCACTGACTGTGGATGGCGCCATCATTTTCACTCCTAGTCTTTTACACCCAGCGATACTTCGAAATTCCCTCCTCATCAAGGTCATACACTCGAGCGCCTTGTCTTCATTCCCCCTTTTTTCCAGTTGACCCTATATTTCATCTCCATTTCTATTCTTCCTACTATCCTTCTCATTTGTTTTCCCTTTGTAATACATATTATTCAAAGTTCATTTACCTGTCTTGCATTCTGTCTTTGTGTTCTACCATATTTTTTGCTGGTTTTTACATGATTTTTTAAAATTTTGTTTCATTTTTAAACGTCATACAGTATTTTCGTTGTTACCTGACCATTTATTGGTACTTTCCAAAGCATTTAATACCAACACCAGGTCAGAGAACACATCAAAGTCAAGTTTAAAAAAATTCAGGAGGTGCAATTGAAAGCCTTGCCACATATCTTTTGTAAACATTTCATTGGACATTTTTCCCTCCCGTCCATAAACCGTTTAGTCACTGGATTCTAATTATATTTTAACACCTGTTTCAATTCCTCATTCTACACTTCCGCAACGGAGTATTGGCGAGGACTTTCGGCCCACATATTTGGTATGGCTTCTAAATTGAGAAAATTTTCAGCGTCGTTCTCTAGTTTTATTTTTACTTATAAGTTGACAGATTTTATTGTTCATTCAAACATGGACAAAGCTGTCTTAAGGGAATTACATTATTTATATATGGATCATTACATACTTCAATTAACGTAAGTAAACAGATATAGTTTCATCCACCTAGTATGATTGTCAAGAAGAAACCTTTAGAAAGGTTTTAGAGATACTAAAAATTTATTTTATGACAACATTTTGGAAGATTAATTTTTTCTTGATTAATCAACGCTGACTAATTTAGAATTCACATAACAAATATTGCAGAGTCGAGGTTATGACAAGCTGAACAACTTGGCAACTTAGACAATGTATTCACGGCAGTCCGTTTTAGATAAATAATTGCTACTGCTGCACAAGTTTTCCCCTGTAACCAAAATCAAAAACACCTTTCCGTCAGGAATAGTCCTATAGATGCGTCAGTTATTAGGTAATAATTAGTTACTTAAAACGTACGTAATTTGCATCCTCCTGAGAGACTTGAATTTTTAACTCTATTTAGCACAGCGTCGGGCATATAATTGGATGTTTAGTAAGGTGGTCAAAAAAACTTTATAAATGCCAACATCTGCTACGGAATAGAGGAATACTAGAGACACTACGGAATAGCGTTGTGAACACAGCCATTTGAGGGAAGGCCAAACTAAAGTGACAAAATAAATTTCAAGGACACAAAGGGGAGATGAAATATAACCTTAAAGCATAATGATTATATCTACATCTACATAATACCCTGCAAGCCGCCACAAGGGCGTGTGGCAGGGGTGATGAGTTATGAATGAGATAATATGTGAATGAGTTGAACCGTCGATATTTTTTTCCGGGAGAGCATTACAGAATCAAACCAAGGATTGTTTCTCTTCCGACGTGAACAAAAGTGTACGTATTCAGCACTGGAATTCGACGGACACAAAAGAAGAAAGAAAATAAAGGTTCGATTTGTCTTAGAATGTGCATTTCCTTACGCTGATAAGGATTTTGAAATATCAGACCCGTTGGGACATCGATGTCGGCTATGACGCGTTGGGAGTCTTGGGAAAATGGATTGGGGGAGGGACAGATACTCCACCCGCCCCCCATAAAGCTCCCCCCGATGTTTCCAAGGGTCCTTCACCCATCCGCCCTTAGCTACGCGCACCACCCACATCCTCCCCATCTCCCGCGTGGGATCGGAACACTGGAGCAACCAGCCTCCCACAACCCCCGACCCCTCATCCAGCCGAACTCCAAGGCCGTGAATAATTGAACGGCTAGTCCCCCAGTGGGCAGCGGCTGCGGTACATTTCCGTTTGCAATCGGCGGCGTTTGCGAAGTGCGGCGGGGAAGTGGGGCACGGGATGAAGGAGGTTGGGAGGGGTTATCGGAAGGGTTTATCCCTGGTATGTGGGTTTCGCCATTCCGCCCCTCTGCCGCCGCTGTCGAAACCTCACCCCTTTCGAGACCGGACGAGCAAGAAGCAGGGGTACTAACACCCCTTCCCTCCACCCTCCTCCTTCCCCAGAGTCATATTTGGCCGGTGGGTGGAAGGGATTACCCACATTCACCAGCCCTCTTTTTCTGTTGCTTTCTACTTCCGTGGGGTCAATTCTTCCAAGCCTCAAGGATGAGGGAAGGGGGGGATGGGGTTGCGTAAGGAGATCTTCACTTTCTCTCTCTCTCTCTTTATATGCTCCCCTTTCATCGTCACGCGGGGTTTCTTTTCTTTCTCCCGACCCCTCCTCTCCTGCCTACCCCACCGCTTCACCCTCTCCGTCCTCGAAGTTGAAAGGTCGTTCAATAATTCAAGTAGGCCTTGGAACGGCTTGTATTTTTTTAGGGGAGCTGTACGGAGGAGGGGCCGGGGGGGAGGGAGTGAGAGAGTGAGAGGGAGAGTGGGAACGAGAGAGAGAGAGAGAGATGGTGTGCGTTTCAAAAAGAAGGGCTTTAGTCCCGGAAACAGTGAAAATACATAAGGTCGAAAGTGGAGGACACGTATATGGGGGAGTGGGAGAGTGTGGCAAGGGGGACGGAGACAGCAGGGGACGAGGATGAAGGGAGTGAAAATAGACGCACGGAGAAAATGTCGGAATGAGGACGAGCGAGTGAAAGAGGGGGAGAGGGAGGGAGAGAGAGAGAGAGGGAGGAAAGACGGGGGAAGTGATTTCCTGCACGAGTCAGCCTGATATCGTGGGATTCCTTCAATCGTGTTCTTTATTTGAACTTGTAAGACGGGAGTTAGGTTCAGGCTGCGGTGGAGACCTCCGGCAGGGTGCGTTGCGAAATGAAACTATCGATAATTAAAAGTCGTCGAACGTCAGATCTAACTTTCCGCCATGCGTCCCAATTTTCTTTGAAGCGACGATCGTCTTTAACTATCTAGGAAACAAGGAATACTATGCTTATTTTCGAGTTAATGTAAAAAACTAATATCAAATTATGATTTTGGTACACTGTCGTATATTTGGTTCTCGATAGGTCTATCTTTCGCCGGCGAGTTAAACTGGTGGACAGCGTGTCCTCCTGCTAACCCTTAGGTCACATTTGCGAGCCGAGTTTTAGAATTTCGAAATAAACAAGGTTAAATGTAAGAGAGGTACCTAACCTGTACTAATTTCGCCTGAGCAAAAAAATAAGTCATTATTATTATTGTTATTATTTATGTCCTCGATCTTTAATACGAAATGGTCACCAGTTGTGCAACCAGTGCGTGTCTTGTTTCTTATTTTTTTACTCTCTTACTCTTATTAATTTTACTTTTACTAGCACTATGAGCGTATAACCTATCGTAATGATTTTAATAAACCAATAATATGGACCCACGCTTATCCGATTTTTTCTGAATTTTAATTAATGTTGCATTCACATTTATTTTGAAGTGCAATATTATTCATCGTTATCCTTCCGTTATGTTTAACCGTCTCCAGATTTAAAGTGGTGTCAAATGATAAACAAATGAAAGTTTTAAATTATTACGGGAAAATAATACAAGTATTTTTCGACATTTAATTTACTTTAGCCCCATCTTCTGCTTTGGTTACTACATCTAATCTTCAATTCTGATTGCAAATAATATTGTTTTTTTGCCAATTATGTTACCTGAAAACTGGAAGTTGACTATGACTTTATATTCTTTATTGTTTTAGTGTATAAAAACCTAATGATCAGGATAATCTCTTTTAATGATTAACTATTTCTTATGCTTATAGTTTCTTAATAATTATGTTATTAACGGTGAATTTCCGTTAAGTTTTCATTATTTCTCTACCTTGATCTTACCTCTATATACTTAATAACTTCAATATTTCTTGTAAGAGTTAAATTATTTACAATAACCTACAAAGAAGTGGGATTAATGATTGCTTTTTAACATGTTTCATCCTACATAACACCATCCGAATTTTACTTGAGCATATGTAGTCATTTTGCACTATATCGTACCCTTTATTAAAATTTTTCTGGAACAAGAATTAAAATAGCCAAGAATAATATAGGTTTATACGAACACATACACACATATACAGACAGAAACACGTGTGAGCACGTGTTCGTGTTTGCTGCTCGTCTGAGTTTTCCTGAAGCATTTATATATATATATATATTTTTTTTTTTTTTTTCTCATATGAATTTGTCGGTTTCCATCAATATTTTCCACCACATATTATTGAAATTTCATCGTTAAAGCATAAATACGCGATTGTCATACTAGTTCGATCGCTTGAAAGCGAGGAGTCATGCTCGGAGAATCGACGAGTTGCTGCAGTGCGGCGTTGAAATCAAGAAAACATTTTTCGATCCTCAACTAATACCGAGTAGAAACGGTATATAAACCCTAGCCCAAGGTGTGTGGGGGCATAAGAGAGATACATATCGGCATACAAGCAGAAGGCAGACAAGCAGACGACTAGCAGTGTGGCGTGTGAGAGGTGCTCACATGTGCTAGCTA
>WURS02083682.1:0-10133 GCA_011762765.2 Rhinocypha anisoptera
AAATCCTTAGGACATGCAAACGCCGCCACCAAAATAATGGGAGAAATTAGTCGGCAAGGATGATCTACTCAGACGTGCCCCTGTGAATTCAGCAACGCGGCCCAACTGGGTCGCTCCCATGGCTAATTCGTTTTCTCTACACGTTACTCCCGTCTGGTCAAGAGCTCGTAATCATTCGTGCGGTATGGGGAAAGGTATGCCTCAGACACATATATCTATGGGCATGGGAACATTTTCGATTGGTTGGAGTGCGGGTGATTGAAAGCGGCGAGGGACATTTTTATATTTAATCGTTGCCCGCGGGGTAGGATTTAAGCTTGCGTAACATTTCAGTGTCCGAATCAGTATCCCCCTTCAGTTCAACCGTGAAGTCGAATATATAAGGTAGAAGCAATTCCCATGCCAAAATTGGCATCGTTTCATGGAAGTTCTTCCGCAATTCCTTCAAGGAAGATCAATTTGGAAATATTTGTATCATTTTTACAGCCTGGCTTTTATTTAAAATATGTATTTCATGATACAATTTTAATACTCTAGAATGATATGATGAAAATAATATAGAACGATGAAAAACTGATCGATTGGGGTAAGAACATCAGTGATACCTACGAAAAAAGTGTAAAAATTTAAAGCGAAGGCCAATCATTCATTTAAATTAAAATATTAGACGTTTCGGACATATGGTATAACGGAGTACTTAGATCTGTGACCTAATACATTGATAAGCATCTACTTTTTTATTAATTAACATCCAGTTTATATAAAACTTCAGTTTTCAAACGTAAAGTCGGTTTAATGTGTGAGGGTAGTAACTCACCCTCGCACAGTACTAAGACCAATGGCGTGTGAAAAATTCACACAACAGGATAGAGGGGAAGTCCCTTTCCCGGTGTAATCGGTGTAGCATGAAGATCCTGCACCCAGAAAGCACTGAGCTTAGGCTCGCTTCAGCAGGAGGGGTCCGGGGATGTCACCGGGTGAACACGTTTCAACAGCGTAACCATCTACCCACTAATGTATTGAACTCGTATATTGTATAGAGTCGCACTTCAAACGCCGCGAGGGTAACCTTGCAAATATTAGTTTCTGGGTACGGGAGGACGCAAGATGGTGGATCCCTCGGGAGCCATCGCCTGAGAACGACAATCTAATTTATTCTACAAGCAAGATGGTTTTTCTACTATTATTGGGCATCAGAGGGGAGAGAAGTCATGTTATGTCTTTTCTTTGTCAGATTTATTTTATCGTTTTATGATTAGCAGTAATAAACGGTCTCGGTTACGGCGGGGTAACGTCCTCATCGGAGGTCGCTGGTTTGAATCCCGGCTAGGTGGATTTTCATTCACCACCTAGGGAATGGATGTACTATGTATATCCTCCTTGTTATAAGTTTTTATCCTGTGACATCGTAAATGACCCAGTGATGTGTATGGGCAATTAAACAATGAAAAAATAAACAATAAATTGGGCGTTAACCTATCATACGATGATTTTAAGGTAATTTGATATCACAGTATAATGTATGGATTATTATGCAAAAATATGGTAGAATCCTAAATATCCTAAATTTTTCCTTAATCTAGTACTATCATAACCAGGATTTGGGCGTTCCAAAATTCTGAAATTGATAACTGCACCTCACACCTTTAATTCAATTCAAGTTAACCCACAAAAACACCATAATATAGGTGAATTTCAGTTTTGGATACACTGATGGAGTAATAATCTTCACCAAGTATTTGAGAATGTTTCCATTTATCTTTTATGAGGGTTTATATTCTAATGGAATATTTTATTTTCGTTCGGAGAATACTTAATGACTACAAGATCGTAATTTGGTGAAAGACTAACAATACCCATAGTGGTTAACCAAAACCCAAACAAAAACATTCCCTAAGGAAATTGGTGTAGTAGTATTTTTTTATAGGGTGCTTCGACGGCTATGGTCATTTCGCACCTCTTCAATTCATAGAAAAATAAACACATGGACAAACACAACACCCATGCCCTGGGCGGGATTCGAACCCGCGACCTTTGGGTTAGCCGGCGACCATGCTACCCACCTAGGGCGACCGGGCTAACCCGGTCGGCCCTAAGGAAGTTAAAATGCTACGATTACCAAGCCAAACGTTCGTCTGACAACTGCATAAAAAAATTATGTGATTGATTTCTCGAAAGTTACTTAATGCGGTGTTATTACTGGAAAAATCAATGAAACAACTGATCGCCAGCAAGACTATCTCTTACCTTTAAATTAAAAAATTGGAAAAATTAATTATTACATGTTGAAAATTAGTAAAAATAATCATCGTCGAAACTGCATACTTTCTAAATTTGTGTGTAATGAGAGACTGGTATTCTTAAATAAATTTCTAAAAAAACAACTGCACTTAAACTACCTGAAACTATTTAAAATACTCAAATTTCATTGGTTGGTTCGATCATGTTAGTTAAAACCTTAGCCGTATTCGCGATGTATTACTGAGTTGGAAAAATAATCATCACATTTTTTTTATTTAGTTCAACAAATAGTTTTGTCGATGATAGAAATCGCCCTCTTGTCTAAGAAAAAGTAGAAAACGCCAATTCCTGAGAATCGTTCCACGAAGATGAAAGTAACATAGGAAATAATGCATACACCTGGGAAGAGATGGATAAGAAAGGAACTCGACCGTGAATGAAGCACATCTGAAAGCTGCAATCTTTTTCACTCACAATCTGGATCACTATTTGTCAATCCTAAGCCGAATGATGGGCACTGGTTCGCGGACAATCGCTGTTCTGTCCCAAGAGAAGTGAAGATTTCTCTCACGAAATTTCTTTTTTTTTCCTCCAATCAGTTCTCAAAATGGAGCTATCGGAAGCATTAACCTGTAGTTTGTCAGTAAATCAGCCTTTCTAGTGAGAGTGTCTGATTTCTCGCAAGAACAATAAGGAGGTCTCTTTGTTTCGTGTTGAATAGAGGGGTGGTCGAGTTTCCAGAATATAACAACCAAACTGTTGGCGAGAACGATGGGAATAAAGAAATGGGGAATAGATGGTCGAAATGGCCGAAGGTAACCGAAAGAAGGTAATCCCTCCCCAATATATGTATAAACGCCGCGATTGGTTTCACGTAGTCAAAGCCAGCGAAATATTCGCTTAAACCTAAAGTAACCACCGGGGAAAGGCCGGCATTTACACGCTTTGATTCGACTTACAAAGACAATTTCAATTGCATCTGAGAAAATGCGTTATTGTTTTTCTTCCTGTTGACTTTTTCAGTTCCTGGGTGTGATGTCCAGCGATACACATGAAAATTCTCCCTCCGAAAACTCTCACGTTAATCCGGAAGGAAGCCCGAGTTGTCAAACCACTTCTTCCTCGCACTTTTTCTTCGGCCTTGTCTTCCTGAGAAGTAGTAATTTATTCTCGAAGCCGCCGGCGTCAAGGCTAACGTGGACCATTATTGCCCGAGAGAGAAATTTTTATCCCTTCAAAATTAGTCTGGCAGTTTTGAAGCCGTCTAAACTTGTTCTGAACATGAAATTCAACTGCAGAGCGTTGGCGAAAGTTTCAACGCGTTCAATTGGATGGAATTCCTTCCGTTTTCTCACGTTTTCAACTTGCAAAATGGCCTACTTCACTTCTCGTTCGTATTTCAATATTTCGTGTAGATTGTGATGCGGTCATAGACTTCAATCGGTGATACTGAGAATCGCTTTAGATTGAATTCGCCTTTATTTCATTTTTGTGAGTCATCGCTTGTTCCATTTCTCCTTCCCATACACCATGGAGAAGTGGCCGTGGTTCAGCGACCTAAACGCCTCTGCAGAAAAAAACATAATTCGACCTCCACCCACGAGGAAACCACTAGTGCCGAGTAACCTTGAATCCATATCAAGGCTCGCTTTATAAATTCGAGACTACACACTCCTCTACTAAAATGTTATCACATTGTTCAATTTCTATTATTACTTTGAAATATTACTAAAGTTAAACATACAAGTGTTTGTGTCTCCAATGTTGAATATCCAAGTTTTTTACTGCACATTTTAAATAATTAGTAGTTTACCTTACTACTCACTCATCTCCGAATTTTTTAATAAATAGGATCTTTTTAAAATGATCTAAGTTGGATGCTAGCTGCGCTCTTAAAATCTAAATTGCTGAAGGCTGATTTTTCATCTTTGATATTGATTTGCAGGTGTTTCGAAAAGTGAATTAATACAATATAACTCTGCGGGTATGAGCATCCGTATGGTGGAACGAATGGGCAATATGCCTATTTTAATTTCATCTTACTATGAATTATGTTCATGGTATTATGAATTTATTTTTTAATAGTCGTAAAACGAGAAAAACTTTCAGACCACAACAGTGAAAATTATTTAGGTGATTATTTATCTCTAAACCCCTTAATTTTTTCTGCGAAAGCCCATTTCTAACATTTAATATGCAGGTCGTAGCATTTACGTATTATTCCAAAGTAAATATTATCCCTAAGCACCATAAACTACACTTTCAATTCCTGTATAATGATAAGCATACGAATTCCCTTAGCAATAAAATGGTTATTTACGGATGAATAGAAAGATAGTAACAGATAAAATTTTAAGTACATGCATATGGAAGTAAATGAACTTCACTGTGATGAGGAATAGGGCTAATGCTAGGTTTGACCTTTTTATGAGATAGGAATTAGGTGCCTTTTAAGGTCACCCATTTATATTCTTCTAGGAGCATGGACGATGCCCCCATCATCTTGATAAACCGTCAACTCACCCGATATCCTCGGAGTCAAACAATTCTGAATCTTAAGGACACCGAAATTCATTGTCTTCCAGGAGCTTTGAGATAAAAGTTTAACGCCCACGAATCCGGAAGAGATCCATTCAAAACGCATGCACTAAAGCCCCTTGCATATATATGAACAAAATTAAGGAGTGTTTATATGCCAAACACATTATTTACGTCTTTATTTATGGTATTCTCTTCAGATTTCAATTCTTTTGGAAGTTCTGAATATAATTACGAATTCTATTCTTCCATCATACCAGTACTAATGCCAGAAAATTATTGAATTAGCGAATTCTAAATACTCGGTGAGTATAGTCAGATCCTCGAATAAGTTTGCATTTTGGTGAATTATCCTACTTAGATTGAGCAAAAGCTAGTCCTTAAACACTAGTAAATGGGCTCATTCTATTACTATTTTTAGTAAAGGCTTTTTAATTAGCAGAACAGAATCATTTAGATATTTACCTTGGTAATGTGTTTGTATTCCATAAATAATTGAAGGGGCATATCTTGTGGTCCTTGCGTGCGATATAAAATAATTTTCGAGAAACATAGGTTTGTTTTGCTTAACGAATTCATAGTCGTGGTTGATTTTGTTTCACTTTTGATTTTAATTTTGAGGATACTGTCAAAAACTATCTCTCGCATTATCAATGCTAAAGATATTACATAATTTACCAGCTGTGATTATCTGCACTTTTTTTGGTCTTCCGAGTGACTTAATGTTAAAGTTAATTTCTGAGTTAAAATTAAGAGAAGATCTCGCTGCGAGCAAATTTAGGAGAGTAGACAAATACGTATGTAAAGTCTTTTTTTTTTTGACACTGCAAGATTAGCACTAAATTATTTTAGACAATGAGATATTTATATTACTGTACTTTGAATACTTTCATAATGTCAATATAGATGGAACAAAAAACTTGTTCCAGGTTCCTAATTTGAATCTAAGAAAAGGAAATAATGAAATCATAAAATCGAAAATCATTGTGATAAAATAATTAAGATTCAGTTATCGCCATAAATAAAGGCATTATGATTATTTATTTGGGAAAATCGTGGTTTAAATTTTAAATAAGAATATCTTTTGTTAGTATTACTTGATGTCGTGAGAACTGTTATATGTAGATTGGTCATTTTGAGTTTCTTCTTACGGGTTATAATGAGATTCTAATTTTCGCGCTTAAGAAAGTACAAAAGTAGGATCACGAATGGACCATTTCATATTTCCTGTTAATGGTCTAAAAATTTAATAATAATTCTAATGGTTGCTGAATTTGATTATATGAATAGTGACTCATTCACTGAAATAAATCACTTTTAGGAAATCATCTGGACCCTCTACCAAAGAGGGGCTCCATTAAGCGCTACTTAATAATATGTTTTCCCTAACATTAATTTCCGAACATTATTTACGTCTAGCCTAACAGTAAAGCTAAATAACTTTTATCTCCGACAGCCGCTTTTACCTTCTACCTTTAACGTCTTATAGCATGCTTATAGTTCTCCTGTCTCGTCCTCGTTTACCCAATATTCTAACCTTCCAACACTCACTTCAGCATCCCATAACTTATCAGTATAACTTCCATACACCTTTATTGCCTTCCGAGGTAGATTTGATTGCGCTGCAAAATGTGTCCATATCAATGAATCACACTATAGCCCCATATTGCTCAATTGAAATAAATTTTTATTATTGAGTGTTTTTAACATTTTATATGATTTATTTTTACTGATGAGAAGTCTTGTAGGGTAAAGTTGAAGCCAGTCTAAGCTGAATGTTTCCATTAATTTACCAAATATGTACTCCCATATGCTGAAAAATTCTTTTAATCTTACTTGTATCTATCGAAAGGGAATGCAAACCAAATACTACGCCCATCGGATTGGACGATAGGTATAAATGCAGACCACTCATCGATGCGCGTTTGGAGCTGGTCGATATCTATGCCGGCTTCCCTCTATTCTTCCTTCGCTCACTATTACTCTCCTCTGCTCTCCATTACTCGCCCATCCCGAGCCGTGAAAAAAAATCGTAGCTGCTGGTCCCATTCCCAAATAGGCACAATACTACTAATTATAATTAGAAATGATAATTAATTTTTGCACTTCGAGGTTTGCACTCGTATGTTCGTACCCGAGAAAAATCATTCATCGTTCTCAATTAGTAGCCTAAAATATAGCAGCCTTGAACCTATAACTGTGCACAGGTTACATTTTCTCCGGAATGGGACTATGAGACATTTAGAATAACTATAAGTTTCATGATGATGGGTAATCGTCCGGTTAGGGTAGGTACATTAAAAATCTACCTTGACCCTTCGTCGTCAAACCTATAGTTACCATAAATGCATTAGAGACCCATATCAAAAAAAATATGTAGTGTCTATGTAGTCGGAGAGTTTATACATTAATTGAGATATCCTGAAATCCAGCTAACCCTTTTATCGAGGAAGAATACTGTAAGAACACCATAAGGTAGAAGTGGCAAATGATACAATCGTGAAGAAATGATACCATAAAGAAAAGCTTTTCTTGGACGGGATTCTCACCCTAGTCTCGTTACTGAGAGAAAAGTTATTTTTTTTCTTAGATCAACTGAAAATAACTTGGGATTTTTAACACCTTTCTCCTTAGCATAGCACCTTTCGATGAGGGAGACCTAGTAACGTTCCAATCCGGAACGGTGAGATCTGATCGGAAACACCAGCTGCGTTATGGACGTAGGTATTTCAAGGGGGAGGTGAAAAAAACTATTAACTAACCCCTCTCCTTCCCGGCGTTTTTTAACTCATGAATCTAGAGCAAACTTCATATTTTGACTCTATTATATTTAAGAACGCGATCTCTAGAGTAACACGCCCATCCACGATGCAAGTTGCTTATCCCAGGATGTGGTTTCGCCCAAATTCGTGGTCCAAAGACAGAAGGTTCACCTAGTTTTAGGTTAAGCACTTTGTACTCGTGTACACCGCCCCTTTCAATTTTTTTTACATAAATGCTTTTTCTCACTGGACTCACCTGGATCGCATGAAGCACAGCACAACCTTCCGCGCCGGATAGATCATACCCGAATTTGAGCTGGACAAAGTGGAAGGAAAAGCCGGCCACGAAATCCGCTGCCGCCGAAGTTTTCTTCGCTGGTCCCAATGGTGCCTCACTCGAGGAAGGGAGTTAACGGTATCTCTCAAGCCCCCATTCCTCTCGGTTCGAATACAGTGCTTCGCAGTCGAAGGTGCTCTCTCGCCCGTGGTTGGTCGGCGGAATGACTGCTATATTGAGGGCATCCGTTGGAAAGCCTCGTCTCGCGGTCGTGAACCCAACACCGACGCTGGTCTCTCTCGTACTGAATGGCTTCGGCACCGAGGGTTGGAGAGATGTATTAGGTAGGCTTCCCTCTCCCCTTTCGACCGGAAGAAGGCGGGCCAACTTGCCAGCTGATGGAGTTGGCCCGGTGCTTTGGTATAAAAGGGGAGAGAGGAGGAGGGGAGGGCTTCCCAAAAATCATGAGTCGCGTCTGTGCCTTTCGACACCGAAAAGTGAGTGGTTTTCCATTTCGGCCACGATCCAAGAAGACGATTACTCGAGTGACGTCGTGGGATACCTCAAATTTTGACGCAGTAGATCAGTCCTCTAATCAGTTTGCTGTTGCAGAAAATTAGTCGACTCTGCGGACACATCTTTAGGTATTCCCCTCCTTTTTCGCTTGCATAAATAATTTTCCGTAGATGTGGCAACTATAGTAGTAGTCACTTGAGGTGTTGGTGAGATAGAATTTTAGCTAACGAATCGTCACCTACCCGGTCAAATCTCGTTTCTTCACCTCAAATAATGTTGGAGGTTGACGTATTCACCTCCTAGCACAAAGATCAAAAGTTCGAGGCCGGCTTCGGTCATGGGTATTTTCCGCAGTAAAATTAAAAAGTCACTATCATAGTTCGGTATAGTCAAAGAGAGTGATTAGGGTATTTCTGTCATGTTACGGCGATTCGATCTCCATACATGGGTATGACATCATGTACGGTTGAATTTCAATAATTAGGATGAAGAATTCCGAAGTTGCTCTTTAAAACAAGATGAAATACATTCTTGGCAGGTTATAATTTATCGAATTTTACCAGAGGAATTTTATTAGATTTTAAATGAACGGATACGGTAATGGAAAAAACGGAGGGAGGAACAGGGATTGTATGAGAAGGGATTACAGGATACAAGTTATTAGGAGCACCAAATCAAAAACTTCTGAGGGAAATTTATGAGTATAATTACAATATCATGCTTTGTGGGAGTAGCATAACTATGGGTGAAGTCGACCCCTCTCAACACGTTGGCCTTTATGATTTTATGCTTCACTGGACAGGATGGACAGTTTCACTAGTTGAAACATATTTTTAGAGGCTCTTCTGAGCCTAAACTTCCTTCGACCCTTCCATTCATATCCTTGTAAACCCTTCCTCCCGGTCTGAAGAGCCTATTAGTGCTGACCAGACTTGAAACAAATCCTTGAAGTTGGACACAGGGTTTCCGCGCTCTATTATGGAAATAGGCCTCTATTGTATTTTAAGGTGCTACTTAAGGTTTTCGAACTGTCTAAAAGTATCTGTTGCAATGCCAGAAGTATGCAAGAGCCTCCCATACAAGGGGCTGATATAAAAATTTAGTTCTTTCTCAGTTTAATGTAGTGCCATGAAATTATTCAGCAGTATTTATAATAAAACCTGATTGTGTATTGTTAACCTGCGTACTTGTGATGTTTCTAATTTTAAATGCATAGATATCATGCGACAATAAATATCAAATTATTTCGCCGTCATATAAGGTCACCTTGGTTGTATATCCACCCCTTCTTATACGATCGCGTCCTCAATTTGGGAATTGGCCGAACCAATGGTGCCCAGATGTAAATCATAATCTCATTTAAATTGGACGTGGTTTCAAGCAAAGCATTCTCTTTGGTTTCGCACGAATGTTAAATAGAAAATAATATACTGGAAAAAGACAATTTTCATTCGTCCAATTAGAGTAAGCACAAAAGTTCCCTAAAAACCAAGTGAATGAATATTGAAATATTTTACAAATATGGATTTTCGCTATTAATTATTTGATTCCCGCTTAGTTTATCAAGTTTACTGTGTATAGCTTTTTTCCAAGTACAGCTTCGATGACGGGAAATAGCCATTAAATGGCCGCATTAAGTAGTCTTCCATCCTAAGTCTACCTTCGCTTAGTATAATATCTACATCTACATAATACCCTGCAAGCCGCCACAATAGCGTGTGGCAGGGGGTTAGCCACCACCATACATTCACATGCACTCTCAATGCACATGATACAAGTCATACAATACGCACAAAAAG
>WURS02083693.1:0-24135 GCA_011762765.2 Rhinocypha anisoptera
CTCTCTCTCTCTCTCTCTCTCTCTCTCTCTCTCTCTCTCTCTCTCTCTCTCTCTCTCTCTCTCTCTCTCTCTCTAGTGAAGAGAGTTCGAATGTTTTGATAATGATGCTGCAAAATGTGTTGATGATGATGCGATCCATTAGTGTGTACTGATAAATTGATAGTGAGAGAGAGAGAGAGAGAGAGAGAGAGAGAGAGAGAGAGTGGAAAGAGAGAGAGAGAGTGGAATGAGAGAGAGAGAGATCACTTCACTGGTGGTCTAATGGTCTTTCCATCACACTTGACACAATGGTCAATGTGTCAATATGTGAATGATAAAGAGAGAGAGAGAGAAAGAGAGGGAGAGAGAGAGATTGAAAATAAGTGTTTAGATTTGTGTGTGTATGAATCTTCCGGGAAAAACTTTCTCACTTGAGTTTTCCGGAAAGTATCCTTTCTTTGCTTTGAAAGTATAATTTACACCCCCAAAATAGGATTTCTCTCTCTCTCTCTCTCTCTCTCTCTCTCCTGTTCTCTCTTTCACTAAGTGATTCAAATTGTGCAAAAAGTTATTGATTGAAAAAAAGTGTTCTTAGACTCTTAAAGTGGCTTTTTGAAAGATAGTCATCTCGATGTTGTTGATGATGATTGCAATTCATCACTTGACAAGTAAAGTGAGTGAGTGAAAGAGAGAGAGAGAGAGAAAGAGAGTGAGATGTAACATCTCACTTTAGGTATATAGTTTAGAAATGAGGATAAAGAGGAAAAGTGTCTGACAATTTTAATGTTTCAAAAAGGCGACTAGATGATGATGATGATGATGAAGACTTAACAGTTTCAAGTGAAAAGGTGCAAGTTACAAAGAGAGAGAGAGAGAGAGAGAGAGAGAGAGAGAGAGAGTGAACAAAATAGAACACGGAAAAGTCTAAATTGACTTGTTGTTGTTGTGGTTGAAAAAAACTAATCCAAGTATAATAATAACTATAATAAACTCAAGTTCCATAAACAAACTAGATTTATTTTGTTGTGTTTGTTGTCATTCAATTGTCATTCATGTTTTGTTCATAAACAACGTGATACCTTAATTGAATTCAATGTGGTTAGAATATATATACTTTTTGTATACTTCCGGTTGGATTTTAATCAAGAGAGTGAAAGTGTAAAAGAAAGAGAGAGATAAAGAAATAGAGTGAATGAGAGAGAGAGAGAGAGAGAGAGAGAATGAAAGGTGTACATTTCGATTTCGTATAGTGATTGAAATCGTGCAAAAGCTCGATTTCTCTCTCTCTCTCTCTCTCACACAAAGTAATCCCTAGTCGAATATATACTCACAAAACAAAAACACGACCAAAAATTCAGTGAACCGTGGTGAAAAGTTCCACATTAGAGTTTTCGTGTTTTTGCATGTGAACACTGACATCTCAGTATATATATATTGTTGATCGATTGATTGATTGATTGGTGATCATAAAGTGTGGATCGCGATAATCTAATTTGCATGCCTATAGTGTGTTAGAGAGTGAGCGCGTGTCCAAATGATGACATAATTTGTTATTGATGATTGCTATACAACTTTGTTGTTGTTGTTGGTTAAAATTCTAATTCATTCAACATTTTTGGTTATTTTCGAGTTTTTGGAATTGCGTAAAGCTATTTGCCTCCAGTTTTTTTTGGTGTTGTTTGTCGAATTTGAATTAATTTTAACTTATCGACTATCATTTGTAAATTGTTTTTGAATTTTATATATACTCTAATCTATTAAGTTAATAATTAGCATATCAAATCAATAAACTTTTTTGGTTACCGTTATTTAAATTTAAGTTATAAGTTATAACTTAAAACTTATAATAGTTATAACTTATAACGAAAATCTTTATAGATAATCAATTCAAATTTTTTAAATGGGAATTCTTATTTTCCGTAAATTCTATTAATTCATTGCAATATAATTTGAATTTTCACTACTTAATTTGAATTAGTTTTTCTTATTCGATTCGAATTTGAATTTTTACTGTTTACTCAATTCGATTCGAATTTTCACTGTTTGCTCGATTCGAATTTGAATTTTCACTGTTTACTCGATTCGATTCGAATTTCTCACTCACTTGCATACATTGTTTACATTTTTATTAATTTTGAATCTTAACATCTCACTAACTTTCTATTTTTTCTTATTCTATCTTATTGATACAGTTGATCACCGATGTTGCCAAGGATCTCGACCTAACCCTGCAAGACCTCTCGCCGGACAGTGAGATCTTCGAGCCAGCGCCATCTACCGCAACCAGCAGTGAACATCAACATCAACATGTCCTCACAGATTCTAGTGGCGCATCGATCCACAGCACCACCGAAGCCGAGTCGGTTGAGAGTGCCATCGCTCCCCCGTCGCCCTTCCGCACCGGGCTCGAGTCTGCGGGATCCACGTCATCTGATCGTGACCAACACCACCATCACAACAAGCAACGGTACCAGTCCAAGTTCGAGTCCCGAGGACATGCTCAGCCGGTTCACCTCAACGGACATCGAGAACTTCAACAACAGCCACAACAACAACAATCACGCGGTGCACGAACTCATCACTCACTTCAACTGCTTGAATGTAAGTGCGAATTGAATTTACCTTCTACAGTAAATAGACTCTCAAACAAACGCGAAGTTGTAAAGGCAAAATAGAAGGCATTAATTGAATTATTTATAAATTCGAATCTCAACAGTGAAAGTTAGATTCGAATCCCAACCGTGAAAGTTAGATTCGAATCGGTGATGAATTTGAATTACAACATGAAAGGTAGATTCAAATCGGTGAAGAATTAGAATCACAACAGTGAAAGTTAGATTCGAATCGGTGATGAATTCGAATTACAACAGTGAAAGTTAGATTCGAATTGATTAAGCTCAGTGGAAGTTTGCGTAACTCTCACAGTACAAAAACGTGGGTGGCAGAATACGAAAAGTGACAGAACATAGAAAACCACGGCCATATTATTCATTAATATATAGGAGACATTGATGCCTTTTACTTTTTTTGTCTTTGAAACAACGCGTAAGTTTTAGGGTAAAATGTACAATATTTCCACAGGAACTTTCCTAAATCTGATCTTAGTTTTTCGAAAACTTTCCTTTACTAGAAGAGCTTTTATTTTTGTTTTTGTTTTTATGGAATGTTTCGAATTCAAATTGCATCTTGTTTAGTTTTTTTTGAAAGTGTTTGGAATGTTTTTATTTCTTTGTTATTTAATTTTGTTTGCTGAAAAATACAATTTTTTTATTTGAAAAAAATTGTTTGCATTAAAATCTAAATTTCTGAATGCTTTTAATATTATTTTTGACTGATCTCCAAATTCAGAATACTAATGTTGCAATTTTGTTTGGATTAATTTGATTTTTCGTTTCCAATTACTCTATATTCTCTATATCAAAAGTTTCATTCATGGAATGCTTCTTGAGATTGCTAAATCCAATTTTGTTTTGGTTGTTCTAATCTTCTTTTACTTAAATTAATTTTGTTTTGGATTCATTTTTGTTCTTAGACTTATATTCACATATTATTTTTTGTTGGTTTGCTGTTTGTTGTTTGCACGTATGGAAAGTTTCGTTCTCGTTATTCCAAAATTATTCCATCTTTGACTTTTCGGGAATTTTCCGCAATGTTTCTAATCCAATTTTACTTTCCACTTTTTCTTGACTCTCTTTCTCTCAATTTCGCTCATATACATATACACAAACAAACAAACACAAAGTGACAAGCGGAAGTAAAAGGACCAAACGGAAGGAGAAGTCTGAGAAAGCATCATCGAATATAAATGGAACTCGAAACTCGCCACTAGTGAGTCGCAAGGCTCTTAATTCAGTGGTTAAACTTGAGGGTTTTGTCTACACTACCTCTACCTCTACGACCTCTACAACTTCCGCTTCCGTTAGTGCCACTAGTGCAAAACTAACCAATTTCACTACTTCTACTACTACTACTACTGCTTCTTCTACTACTACTAATACTACTTCCACTTCTAACCATTTCGTAAGTTTTTTTCCTATATAGATTTAGCGTGTTTTCTAATTTAGAGAATTAAAAATGTAGAAGAATAAAACTGATTAAAGTTTGCAAGCAAGGTTTCTAGTTTGTTTTAAAATTTGATAAAATTTTTAAGCGTGTTTTCTTGAACGATTGAATTGAACTTATTATAAATTGGTTTCTGGTTTCTACCTATTTATCACAATGTCGCAAAAACACAACTAGGCGAATACTCTAAACTCTCTCTCTCTCTCTCTCTCTTTCTCTGTCACCTCTTTGTCTTTTTCAACCATGTTTCAACATTGATACTATTGAGTTGTTCCTCACTATCATCGATACCATTGAGTTGTTCTTCATTATCATCGATACCATTGATTTATTCTTACTATTTGAACGGGGATAACTAGTATAAAGTAAAGTTTTGTTATTTAATATGATTTGATTTTATATCTGGTTTTTTGTGGATAAATATATATTTTTTATTTATTCATCTGTTTATTCAATTTAAATTTTGGTTATCTTTTTGGATTTATAAGGAAATAATTTGTGTTTTCTTTCTTTTTCCCTCGAAAATAATGAGATGACTACGTTCAGAACAGAATACATCTTAATAGTTGTTATCTGAAAGAGAAGGAAGGAGAGAGAGAGAGAGAAAACGAGCTTTCTTTGGATTTATTCTTATTATTCTTTATTCGTCATCTCTCTCTCTCTCTCTCTCTCTCTCTCTCTCTCTCTCTTTCTTTCTCTTTCCCCTTTACTCACTATCACTTCTTTTGTCGAAGAATATAATTTTTATTTAATGATGTTTTGATTGGCGTTGATACTTCTCAAGAAGGAGATGAAAAAGGAAGAGAGAGGGAGAGAATGTGAGAGTGATAGAGAGAGAGAGAGAGAGAGACAAGCGAGCTCGATGCTCGAAAGCCATAATCTGCTTATAAGCACACTTTGTCACTTTCTCTCTCTCTCTCTCTCTCTCTCTCTCTCTCTCTCTCATTGGTGATCATTATTCCTTTGGTAAAGTATATATATGTGTGTCATTTATTATATTAAAATTTTATATAATACTTGTGATACTGACTGACTGTCGAGAGAACCTGTCGTCGTGTCGATGGAGAGAGAGAAAGAGAAAAAGAGAGAGAGAGAGTGAGAGAGAGAAACGATATGAATATATGGTATCCGATTAGTGATGCATTTTCAATTTTAAATAGACTAAATGAATGATGTGTTATATAAATTATTATTAAAGAGAGCCAAAAGAGATTTATGACAATCACGTCAAAGATTTTTTGAAATGAATAAATGAGAGAGAGAGAGATAGAGTATTAAAAGAGAGACAAATGAAAGTCAAATTATTATTTTTTTAAATAATAGTTACAAATCTGCTAATTTTCAATCTAAAAAACCAATTTTCTAAAAGCTCATTTTCTCACTCTCTCTCTCTCTCTCTCACTCTCTCTCTCTCTCACTTACTTTCTCTCTCAATCTCTTTCTCTCTCTCTCTCTCTCTCTCTCTCACTCACTGTCACTCTCTTTCTCTCACTCTCTAGTTGTGATTATAATTATTTTATATATCCATGATGACTCAACACAAAAACCATCAATCCTTGGCTTTAACCTCTCGCATTCTTTTATTCTCTCTCTCTCTCTCTCTCTCTCTCTGTCATTCTCTCTCTCTCTCTCTCTCTGTCATTCTCTCTCTCTCTCTCTCTCTCTCTCTCTTTGTCATTCTCTCTCTCTCTCTCTCTCTAACTTTGTCATTCTCTCTCTCTCTCTCTCTCTCTGTCATTCTCTCTCTCTCTCTTTGTCATTCTCTCTCTCTCTCTCTGTCATTCTCTCTCTCTCTCTCTCTCTCTCTCTCTCTCTCTCGCCAACCTCACGCGATCACCGTCCGCTCGGCATGATCCTGTGATGGTCCTAGAGTGTATGGAATATATCTACCTCATCTGCCTATACCTTTGATCATGATCAACTATGCACAACAACAGTAGCCGGTCGCGGCCATAGTTACACAGAAATAATGAGCCAATTTGCATACACCACCACATACATACATACACATAAATGGTAAGAGAGAGAGAAAAAAAATTGATGAGAGAGAGAGAGAGAGAGAAAGAAATAGATGAGAGAGGGAAAGAGAGAGAGAGAGAGAGAGAGAGAAAGAGAGTCTTTCGCTTCAGTGGTAATTGAAATTAATTACCTCGCGGCCACACTCTCGTCGTCAAAATAAAAGTATATATATATATTCCAAATCATCGCCTCACCATCAATCATGACTGGTTGAGAGGTGAGGCCGAGAGAGAGAGAGAGAGAGATCAAGTAATTGAAACTCGTCTCTCTCTCTCTCTCTCTCTCTCTCTCTCTCACTTCACTCACTTACTTACTTACGGATACTCATGTTTGTGTTTGTCTTCATTTTCGGACTGTTTAGTTGGGGTCTCTAAGTGAATCGTGACCACACTTTACTCCAGGGTTAGATATAGAGATAGATTAAAAGAGAGAGAGCATGAAGTACACTAAAATCTATATTTAAAGTTGTCTAATGTATTTTTTAAGGGTAAAGAGTTGAAGAGGGGGAGTTCAAGATATATCTTGTATATGTGCGAAAGGTAGAGAGAGAGAGAGAGAGAGAGAGAGAGAGAGAGAGAGATAATAATATGTAGGTTAAATTAGGGGAGAGAGAAGGGGGAAGAAATGTAAACAAGTGTATCATTGGATAGATGCTTGTGGTGATGATGCTAATGATGAAAGGTGATGAAAAATGATGAGAAAGGAGAGGGTTAGTTAAATAGAGAGAGAGAGAGAGGGAAAGAGTTAGAGAGAGGGTTAGAGAGTTAGAGAGATAGAGAGAGAGAGAGAGAGAGGGTTAGAGAGAAAGAGAGTTAGAGAGAGAGTTAAAGAGAGAGAGAGAGAGAAAGAGTTAAAGGGAGATAGTGTGAGAGAGGGAGAGAGAGAGAGAGGCGAGAAGAGAGTAATGATTTTAATGAATTCAAATCATGATGATGATGATGATGAAAATTAGTTTCCAAAATTCAAAGTGACAATTTCGAATTTTAATCACGTTTTTCAAAGCCACCGAAACTTGAGAGTGATAAATTTGTAGGTTGAGAAGTAGAGAGAGAGAGAGAGAGAGAGAGAGAGAGAGAGAGGGAGAGAGACGAAAAGTTTAAATTTTAATTTGCAATGTTAAACATGTCCACAAAACATGGTGTAATTTAAATTTGTAATTATTTATATATATAAAATTTTCTATTTTTGGTTTGCCTATCTCATTAATTTTATCTTCAATTTTAAAACAAATTTAATCCCTATAAAATTTCAAAAAGGAGGAACAATTTTTCAAAATTAATCTCCGGAGTTTGGAACCAGAAGAAAAAATTAATTGGATTTAGTTATTATTTTGTTTTTCATTAAAAATTTAGCATAAGCCACAAAAACCAATTTATTATACAAATGGAATTTATTTTGGGTTGAAAAGGAGTACGAATAAGAAAAAGTTGAGAAAAGAAAAAATGTTAATCTCTAAAAAGGAAATTAAGATTTGAGGTTTAATTTGTTTTTTCTATGACTTTTTCTGTGGTAGATCAATTGATTGAAACTGTTTGTTTGATAGATTCTAGTGAGAGAGAGTGAATCAGAGTGAGAGAGTGAGTGAATGAGAGAGAGAGAGAGAGAGAGAGTGTGAATTAGAGAGAGAATGAGAGGGAAAGAGTAAATGAGAGAGAGAGAGTGAATGAGGGAGAGAAAGAGAGAGAGAGAGAGAGAGAGAGAGAGAGTTAAAACATAATTAAAAGTTAGTTAAGTTTCTATTCCTTGGAAAGTCTGAAAAGAAGGGTGTTTGTTATAGGATCTCTCTCTCTCTCTCTCTTTCTTTCTAGACTCTCTCTCTCCCAATCTCTCTCTTGTCACTTTCTCTCTCTTTCTTTCATTTTCTCTCACTCTTTCTCACTCTCTCTCTCTCTCAATCTCTCTCTCTCTCTCTCTCTCTCTCTTGTCACTTTCTTTCTCTTTCTTTCAAGCTTTCTCACAATCTCTTGTCACTTTTTTTCTCTCTTTCCCAATCTCTTTCTCTCTCTAGACTTTCCTTTTTCGTTTATTAGTCTTGTTTTAATTAACCCAGATTCTCGATTTTGGTTCGAATTGGTAATGAGAGAGAGAGTGAAGGAAAGAGAGAGAGAGAGAGAAGAGAGACGGAAGGAGAGAGAGAGAGAGAGTAAGAGAGAAAGAGAGAGAGCAAAAGAGAGAGAGAGAGAGAGAAAGAGATCCTAGGCGCGTTCCTATAGGGCTCGTTTAGAGTTGTGTTTTAGCGTGATCGATCGTCATTCACGAGAAATTAGGCGAAAAAAGCCTCAATTTTTGGGTATATATTTTGATTTTTCCATGTTTCAACATTTATTTATTTATACCTACTACTAAATGAACTCTTATTTTTTTGGTTGTTGAAAATTAAAATTTTTAATTTGATACACACAAAAAACTTACATTTCATTTCAATTCATCACAAAACATAAGTTTTCCATGAAAAGTTGATTTAGAATTTCTAAACACAGAAATATTGGTTGTTCCACTTCATCATCCATAATTTAAAATTCTTGTTATTCTTGTTAGATATCAACTAACCAGGGATATTATTAAAAAACAAAATTTCTATTTGTCTAAAAGAGTCTTCTTGTGGAAAGAGGCGAAATTTTAATGAGATTGAATTCGGGTTTTCACTATAAGGTAAACATGTTTTCAATTTGAGAATAGAGAATAAAGGGATCAATTTTCTAATTTATATATCAACAAAACAATAAAAATATTTTATAGAATTTGAATTTAATTTGATTAAAAAATAAGCAAAATCATATTGTTTTTTAGAATTAGGATTAAAGTTTAATTCTTTTTTCATTGTTATTTGTTATTCTTTTTATCTTTTTCTCTCGTTATTCATTTAATATAAAACTTATTAGAAAAAACAAAAGCTTATTAAATACGTTGTACGCATGCGCACTGGAATTCGAATCGAATATGAATTCGAATTTAATTTTTTCAAATATAACATGTTATCTATGAACGGTTTGTGTGTTTTGTTTTGATTTTTTATTGTGGCTTTTTCAAGTTCAACTTGAATTTTTTGTCGAATTTTTCAATAACTCTATGATTAAAGCTTGAGTTCTTTTTTTTAATTCGATTAAAATTATCAAAACTTTTTTGCCTTGATTTAATCTTATCTTGGTTATTTGTTCTTCTTTAATTTTCTTATCATTTTCTCCTTAATTTAACTCGGTCTTTTTATTAAAATTTTAAAGTTTTAACCTTTTCTCTCTCTCTCTCTCTCTCTCTTCTCTCTCTCCCTCTCTCTCCCTCCCTCTCCTGCACTTCTAATTGATTGATATAATGGTAATGAGGTTAATTGATTTTTTCAATTACTCCTCGTGTCTCGTACGCCCACGTTTAAATTGCGTTTTTTAAACTTGTATCTCTCTCTCTCTCTCTCTCTCTCTCTCTCTCTCTCTCTCTCTTAATTGAAGTGTTTGTGTGTGTGTGTTTGTCTCATTGCTCGTATCTTAATCTTAACGAGTTTTTTTCGTTAAACTTTTTCAAGATGACTTGTGATGGCTTCATCGCCTACGCTCAAATCGAAACTCTCTCGTGATATCTTGAGTTTTGCTATGTTTTGCCTCTCTCGCCCTTTCAACCGATATATATGGGCTTGTGGGTTCGATGGTTTTATGTTGATGATGATGATAAGAGAGAGAGAGAGAGAGATACTTGACAGAACAATTCAAATCAATTTAAATCACTGCTAAAACTCTCTGGCTCTATTTTGAATTTCAACTCCTTATTTGTTTACGATTTGCTCTTTGGCTAATTCATCTGGTTTCAAAATTAAAAAAACAACTTATTGAAGAAAAAATGAAGAGAGATCTTGAACTCTTTGTTTGTAATCTCAACTTTTAATTGAACTATTTCACAATTGAGGATTTCAATCGGTCCTTAATAAAGTATTTTATAAAAATTGGATCTTGTGCGCATGCGCTTTAAGATTCAGATAAAATAAATATTGATTCGAATTTAATCGATGTTGAAAGAACGAGAATTATTTGAATTACTTTTTATTATTAATTAGAAAGTGCTAATGAGACTCCTTAAAGAGAAATGAGAGAAAGAGAAAGAACTAAAAAACAAACTTTCAACGTAAAAATTCTATTTAAAATGCTAAAACTACTAATATGATAAAACCAAAATTAATATTTGGTGCGCATGCGCCTTAGAATTCGAATCGAACAAATATGAATTCGAATTTAATTTTTTACAAAAATAAACATGTCATCTATGAATGTCCCATGATATTTAGCTCTTTTTGGTTGTTTTGGTTAGCTTTGTTTTGGATTACTTTTCCTTGATTTTCTTCATTCAACTTTCACTTCAAACTCTCTTTTCTTTTACTTTCACAATTTAATCTTCTAATCATCTTATGGTAAGTTTAAATATATATTTTTAAAAAGATTTTATCATGTATACTACTACTATTTTTTGTTTAGTTGAAATTTTAAGTTTGCTACTTTGTTTAATTTTGTGTTGGTTTTCGTCCCGGATTTCATTTTAATTTATAATCGCTACGAAGTAAACTTTTCCTCTTCTTTCGTTTCGTTTCTCCTTGTTTTTCCTCTAAAATTAAACTAGATCCATGATTGATAGTCCAGTAGCGACGTTTTCGTCTTCGTTTTCTCCTGTCACCAACATCCTCCGCATCCCTTTTTCACTTCTCTCTCTCTCGCTCGCTCTCTCTCTCTCTCTCTCTCTCTTATACTTTACTTTACGGTTTCCTTTGCTCAAATTAATCGTCGTCTTGTCTTTCTTCTTCCCTCTTTCTCTCTCTCTATTTCTCTCCTCTCTCTCTCCCCCTTTAATTAATTATATACCTCAATAGAAAATAGAAAGAGGAGGATAAAACTTCAAAATTTAAAAAAAGAGGAAAACGGATCTCTTTACATTCTCTCTCTCTCTCTCTCTCTGGCTGTCAAATTAAAATACGATACGATCGTTCTGATAGGGTTGGCGTAGGTGGTGAAACTTAGATTCACACTCTTTTTCTCTCTCTCTCCCTCTCTCTCTCATTCTCTCACTCACTCACTTTCTCTCTCTCCCTCTCTTAAATTTTTAAAGTAAATGTCTCGCTTACACGATAAAACTTAGGTTTGCTCTCTCTCTCTCTCTCTCTCTCAATAACTTAACACAAAAAGAATCACTAAAATTTGGTGCGCTTCTTTAGTTTTTATTTTCTCACCTCTCTCTCTCTCTCTCTCTCTCTCTCTCTTCTTTGTTTTGATGTGTACTCTAGAGCTCAACCTACGCTCAATGCAAAACGTATACCCGAGATACATGATGATTGCGTCACCACCCGCAATGAATGGTTCGAATTTTCTCTCTCTCTCTCTCTCTCTCTCTCTTTCTCTTAGTCTCTATTTCACTCTTACTCACTTTTTCCCTGATGGACTGATTTTGTCAGTGACTTATGTGAAACAATAGAGAGAGAGAGAGAGAGATTGAGTTCAGGAAGATGATGATGATGATGATATTCAAAATTGGCAAATACGATGATCACCACCTGGTTTCTTCTCTCTCTCTCTCTCTCTCTCTCTCTCTGTGTGTGTGTGTGTGTTTCTATTGCATATAAAGTAAAGAAGATATAAATCAATCGCAATTAGACTGATCTTACTTTCTCTTTCTCTCTCCCTTTCTCTTTCTTCATCATTCGGGTGTGGTCTTTTTTTCTTAAGATCATCTTTGTCTCTCTCTCTCTCACTATTTCAAAAGCTCGTAAAGCTAATTTGATCTTCTTTTTCGGCTTCTTCACATTCGAATTTGTCAGTAAGTCAACCTGAACGATAGAGAGAGAGAGAGAGAGAGAGAGAGAGAGAGATGTTGAAATTGCAATATGGCCAATTTGGAAAGCGTTTTACTTTACTTTATGATATGATGACCATCATTTTTTTCACATCATACTCCAATATATATATATCTGTGGTCTCTCTCTATCTCGCTCTCTCTCTCTCTCTCTTTATGTCAGAGTGAGTCTAATCAGCTTATCATCTCGCACAATCTCCGTGAAACGCGTGGAATGTGTCTCGTGCAAGCTTCGTCATCATCTTCCGTTTCGTTCACTCGTCAAAAAATGACGGCCAATTTGAAGGGGAGAGAGAGAGTGAATGAGAGAGAGAGAGAGTGAATGAGAGAGAGAGAGTGAGAGAGAGAGAGGCAAAATGAGCTAAATTGGTGTATTGGCCTATTTGAAAATTTGGTTGTTGTTGTTTTTGATGTAGGTTTTCATGGTGCTTTGATAATGACTGTGATATTTTACTTAAAGACTTCCGTTTTTGGCTTATTTTCTAGAGAGAGAGAGAGAGAGAGAGAGAGAGAGATAGAGAGAAAGAGAGAGAGAGAGAGATTAAGGTGCTTTTCAAAGACTTAACTCTAATTGGAACAATAAAACCCAAGGCACACAACTCTTATACTTATTTAACTCTGGTTAATTAGTTTGCTCTATTTTTGTTTGTTTTTTATATTTATATAAATCCTGCTAAAGTAAATCCTCTTTAACTTACAAGTTTTATTTATTTTTTATCTCTCTCTCTCTCTCTTTTCTTCACTCACCTTCTCGTTTTTTCCTCGTTAATTAATCGAACTATTTAGTGTGAGCTTTGGATTAATGTCTGTATTCTATTTATGATGCTGTACTAGTTTGATCAAATAAAATTAGTTCGATTTTTTCCTAATCTATATTGAGATTGGGTTGGTATTTTTTTCACTGGAAAAATTTTTCTTATTAAAATAAAGCATGTTGTGACGCTTTTACGGAAAAAGTCACAAAAACCCAATTGTGCGCATGCGCGTATTCAACACTTGTGAAAATGGTATTCAGCGTTTCTCTCTCTCTCTCCCTCCCTCTCTCTCTCTCTCTCTCTCTTGTTTTTTTCTTCAATTTTGTTAGAACATCAATACCATTGAGTCGTTTTTCACTATTTGCACGGGTGTAACTAGATCAAATTCATTATTTTAAACAAATTAATAGAACATCAAAATCATTTGATGGTGAATCTAATTTGGAATTTGTTTCAAAATAATTGTTCTCTCTCTCTCTCTCTCTCTCTCTCTCTCTCTCTCTCTCTCTGTTTCTCTCTCTCTCTCTCTCTCTCATTCTCTCTCTCTCTCTCTCTCATTCTCTCTCTCTCTCTTGTCGTTTCTTCAATTTTGTTACAACATCGATACTATTGAGTCGTCTCTCACTATAATCGATACCATTGAGTCGTCTTTCACTATTTTCATTGGTGTAACTAGAACAAATTCATTATTTTAAACAAATTAATAGAACATCAAAATCATTTGGTGGTGAATCTAATTTGGAATTTGTTTCGAAATATTTGTCTCTCTCTCTCTCTCTCTTTATCTCTATTCTGACATAGAATGTGTAAAGGAAAAAAAGACAAAACAAAAATATGTGTGCACATACCCCAAGTGAAAGTTGACCTTTTTTCGAGGTCAATTTTCGCACTTTTCTCTCTCTCTCTCTCTCACTTTCGCTTTTTCTCACTTACTTCTTAATCATCATCATCATATTTGAATTAGCCTATGAAGAAGTTAAAGAAGAAGAAGGAAGGAGGAACAAAAATTCATTTCTTACTTACTTTTCTCTGCTGTCTAGTTTTCTTCTCATCTTTCGAAGATGATTTATGTTGTCCTCGAGAGAGAGAGAGAGAGAGAGAGAGAGCAAGAGAGAGAGTGTGTGAGAGAGAGACGGAGAGAGTGAAAGAGAGTCAGAGAAAGAGAGGGAGTGAGAGAGAGAGAGAGAGATAGTGAAAGAGAGAGAGAGAGACTTGAGCCCTCCGTGATAATGCCACCGTATTGGAGTCTCGCAACCGACACTCATAAATCATCTTCATATGAATCACACACACACACACAATCGAGATTGTGTGACACACTCTCTATACTTCTATTTGCTTGCTGATGCTGTCCAGAAAACGAAAACGGACGAAAAATTGAAATCTTGAAGGGAGAGAGAGAGAGAGAGAGAGAGAGAAACAGAGAGAGGGAGAGAGACAGAGAGAGGGAGAAACAGAGAGAGAGAGAGAGAGAGAGAGAGACAGAAAGATAGAGAGAGAGACAGAAAGAGAGAGAGAGAAACTGAGAGAGAGAGAGAGAGAGAGCGAGACAGAAAGATAGAGAGAGAGAGAAACTGAGAGAGAGAGAAACAGAGAGAGAGAGAGAGAGAGGGACAAACAGAGAGAGAGAGAGAGAGAGAAACTGAGAGAGAGAGTGATACAGAGAGAGAGAGAGAGAGAGAAAGGAAAGATAGTACAAAATCAAAATCAAATTGGAGAATAAACAATTAAGTCAGAGTGAGAGTGCGAAAGAAAGTGGAGACTAGACAGAGAGAGAGAGAAAGTGAGAAAAAATGTGACCTTGAGACAGATTCGATTTACACAACAATGTCAACTTTGAAAAATCGATTTTAGATTTTTCCCCACTTTTTATTTAGTAATAGATAGATAGATAGATGGAAAACAATATAATATATAATAAATTATATATAATGTGTAGTACTATTTGAAATGGATGTGTGATTGGTTGTGTGTTTCAAATTTCACTTTTCTCTATCATTTCACACTTGTGTGTTCAATTTATTTGTGATTGTGATTTATTATCCACACATGTAGTTTAATGGAAAGAAAGAAAGAAAGAAAAGAGGAAATTGTTTAAATTCCAACTTGAATTCTAATACTCTGTGTGTGTGTGTTGGACTTATTCGATTTGAAATTGGAATTGAAATTCCGTTGAGTTAATCTCTATTTTTCTTCTTTGTTTAATGTATTTTGGATTCAGATTTTTATTTGCTAATTCCTTTTGAATTAAGCCACATTTATCTTCAGTATGCGTATTAGAAAGTTAAATTCGATTTTTTTCGATTCGATTCGAACAATTTAGATTCTCATTCGATTTTTTTCGATTCGATTCGAACAATTTAGATTCTCATTCGATTCTCATTCTAACTTTTTTACTGTTCAATTCGAATTATAATTAGCAGGCTTAAACTCTTGTATAGAAAAATCTATATATGGTCTTAGGTTTCTATGTTCATGTTCTGGAATTTTTCGTTTTCTCCAACACTTTCCGCGCATGCGCAGTAAGATTCGAATTTTTTTCCGATTCGAATCTAACTTTTGTTGTTATGATTCGAATTCTTATCTGATTCGAATCTAACTTTTGGTGTTATGATTCGAATCTAACTTTTGGTGTTATAATTCGAATTTTTAACAAATTTGAAACTAATTGTTTTTGTGTTATTACATTTTAAATTCGGATAACTCGAGTTAGATGTCGGTGGCTTTTTCACTGTTTTTTGCTTAATAGTTAAATAAGCACAGTGGAAGTAGTTTAACTGTTACAACAGTGCAAAATGGCCGAGTGGCAGAACATGAAATTGTCCTGAGTATAGAATAAGAACATAGAAACCAAATTTTCTATTTGCCATTAATATATAACAAGAGATTAATTGTAATTTTTTGTTCTATTCTGTTTCCATTATCAGGTACCTCTTAATAACGACGAGATGCGCACAAAACCACCGATTCGGCCCGCTCCACCTCCACCGAAGAACTTTGACGATGACTATATTCTTGATGATGATGATGATGAAGAAGATGAAGATCTACCTGAGGGTAACGTAGATGATGATGATGATGAAGATATGCTGGGAGATGAGATTGACGCGGATGACGAACAAAGCAATGATCTGTTGGAAGAAGACGACGAGGAGTTAGATGAAGAGCACTTGGTGAAGAACCAAAAGTCCACTCGAATCGATCTCTCCTCGATGGTGGTTCAGATTGTCTCCATGAAGCAGCAACCGAAGAGGCTGGAAGAGGAAGGTGGCGAGTCGGAGGATTCGGCTGCTGATGTGAGCTACGAACGAACCACTTCCGATCAGGAGAGTGAACTTGATGAAACTACTGTGGTTACGGCAACTACTGCGACCAATGAGCTGTGCAGTAGTGGTGGTGGTGAGCAGAATGTGGGTGTGGATGTGAGGTTCAAAATGAGCCAGCCTATTTGGTTCTTGCCTCACATCAATCGAGCCACTGTGGTGCATTATTTGCAAGGCAAAGCGGTTGGAGTTTTTATTGTAAGTATAAAACAAATAAGAATTCGTAAAATTACTACTCTGTAGTGTGCGAAATTGTAGGATTATAAGTTAACTTTTCTTAAATTGTCACCGTAAAAGTTGGTATGTTTGAAATTGTAAGGTTATAACTAGAAGCGTTCTCAATGTCAGGTTATAACCAGAAAGTATTTTTAACAGTCTTGTAATGTAATGTAAATTATTTAAATAAAACATACCATCAAATTACCAAAAGGTTAAGGTTTTTTTGGGATAAGAGATGAAAGAAAAAATTAAAAATGTAAATATTTCAAAAATTTTCAAATGGTAAATTAATTAAATTTTCTTTTTGAGCGAGAAATTTTGCGTAGATTATTAAAAAAAGAATTCTTGTATTCTTTGACAAAATTTCTGAGGCCACTTTACTATGTTTACTATTTATTGTTCTTAAGTTTAATTTAAGCTTTCAATATTTGAATTATTGCTAAACAAATCCCACTGATAATTTTTATAGAAGAATTCTAATATACTATTTTTTAGTGTGTAGTTTTAAATCTTGAATTCTTAGTTTTTAATCAAAAATTTAATATGTTTAGGTTCGTCAATCATCCAAAATCAACACGCTGGCTATTTCGGTTCGCTTGCCGACTGGACGCGGTCCACACGTGGAGCACTACCTCATCGAGCGTATCTCGAAACCCACCTCCAAATCCCCACATCTCTACCGGCTGGAAGGCTCCGAGCATCACTTTTCCACCATTCTTCAGCTTGTGCGACACTATGCAATCTGTTGCGATGAGCTTCCGGTTCAGTTGAGCTTGCCACAGGTGTTGCTCACCTCGGCCAAGTCTCAGCTTGCCTCGCTGGCACTGCTCGGCCAGGAGTTCTGGCAGTCCAAGTTTGTCTCACTCAAAACTCTTCCACCGAACTCGCTCAACACCGAGACACTGGCGCAGGTTCAGGATTCCAGCGCAAAGGATCCGGTGAAGGTATCGAAGCCACCGCGACGAAACAATTCCAACTCGTCCGAGTCGACCAACCAATCTGGCTCGCACTCGTCACCGATGCCTCGACCACGGCGTTCGATGGACTCGATTCGAACGCTACCACCAGTTTCTCCCCCACCGCCCCTCCCACCAAAGCTACCTTCTTCGGTGGAGCCGAGTGGAGGGGGAGTTGCAGTTGGTGAGAGTTTTCCCCACCTTCCACCTCGTCGTTCCGATCCCCCTCCACCCCTACCTCCGAAGCGTTGCTCGCCTCAAGGCACACCCCCACCACCAACTCCGCCCACCAATGGACCTCCAATCACGCCTTCGTTGCGCTCGAAGAAACCCAGCAAGGTTACGTCGGGTTCCGCCTCCTCGCAAGGACCATCTTTGCATGAGCTTCTCAGTCCAATGTCGATGACTGAGTCGGAGATTGAGCTGGCACGCTTTGCCATGCTGCAAAACCAAAACCAGACTTTTTTGGGTGAGAAAATCTGCGAAGAGGAAGAGGATGAGGTGGAAATTGAACCCGAGGTACCGAAGCGACCCAACTACTACAATCACATGTCCACCAAGAACACAAATGAAAATCTTCGTGGAAATTCGAAAAGTGCCATTTCGAATTCGAAGAGTTCTAGTTCGAGCTCTCCCAATCAACTTCAACATTCGAAAAGCTCCAAAAGTCAAATGCCGTCGTCGTACTCAAAAAGCTCGAGTTCGAACTCTCCCAGTCAATTCAATGATTCACTTAGGAAACATTCGAAGAGTTCAAGTTCAAACTCACCCAGTCAGATGATGCATAGTCAACATTCGAAGAGTTCAAACTCACCAAAGCAAGTGGTCGATTCGAAAAACCATAGTCCTTCAAGTTTGGTTAAACCAAATTTCACTCCAAATGATTCCATTGTGGAACCCAAATGTGATGTGTACACGCAAACCTCATACGAACCAAAATCGAGTTTGCCACCCCGCCGACCTAATTCACAGCTGTCATTGTCATGTTTCTATATGGACCCGATTGATGCGTTGATTGAGATTCGTGGTCACAAGCGCCACTCGGATCCGGAGCTCACCTCGAACCAAAGTGTCTCGATGACCGAAATGCCCAACGGACATCTCAACAACATCAACTCACTGGGACACTCGTTGGAGAGTTTGCTCGAGAACTTCCGCCAACGGTTTCCGTCGATTGCAAGCAAACAGGCCAGTCAACCCAAACCGCCCGAAGGCAGTGGTGTGCAACACGCTAAACCTGAAGTGGTAAGTGATTGTCATGATTGATTGCTTACAACACATTGTTTTTTTCTGATGTTGGTTGAAACGGATTCTATTAGTAGAGTTATAAGCCAACTTTTCTTAAATTGTCACCGTAAAAGTTGGTATTTTTAAAATTAAGTTAAATACTGATCAAATTATATTCAATTTTACTGATTGCCAGTTTACTGACCATTTGCATATTTTACTGATCATTCACTTTATAAACTGATAATTTTACAAAAAACATACTGACCACATAGTTGTAATTCATTCTATTATTGTTTTTCATTCTAGATTCGTACAAAACCAACTGCCACCGGCCGGAAGGACGTTGAAATCTCCACCATAGATTCCGCATGGCAATGGCACGGCTGTCCCACGGAAATGTTGGCTAATGTTCGCTCCAATATGAATCGCTCGACGATTCGATCGAATCGAACCACGGTGGAAGATTTGATATCCGCTCAAGCTCCCGAACTGGCGGTGCCTAAGATTGGTCACGAAACGGAAATCCCTTCACGGTCCAGTCCACACTCCACCGCGGCTACCGAGTTTTCCGAACCATGGAATCTGGAACAGGTGGAGTCGAACTTTCTCAGTGATCTTCGGGGAACGTGCGAGGATCAATTGCTCAACAACGATTTGATTCACTTCAACTCGTACCTTCTACACCAAGACCATCCAGTGGCACCTGTGGTTACTACTGATGATGACTATGATAATGTGGCCGATGATGAGGAGCTCGAGAATCTTGAGCTTCGACTTCGATCCTCGGAGTCCGAGGTCACCCTTAAAGACCGACCTCTGCCCGCGACACCACCCTCAGCTGGTGATGTGATGCTCAACATTGCCTACAATATCAGCAGCTATGTGTTTGAGTTGGCTTCGCGCAAGGATAACACCTTTGCCATGTCGATTGATAACTTCATTCAGTGTACAAAGGAGTCCAACGAGGCTAATCCCACTGTGTAAGTTTGTTATACACTTAAAAAAAGAATTCACTATTTTGCGAATTTAAAATTGCTCATGAATTTAAAAAAATAAATTCGTAAATTTTAACGAATTTTCGCAATTTTGAAAATTAAAATTTTTAAAAGATTTTTATTTACAAATATTGATATTTCACAAGTAGCAAAATTGCATAATTGAAATTTTATAATTATGGATTTGCAATTTTACGTATGAAGTTATTGAAAAATTTGAGATTTTGCAAATTTAAAATTTGTAAAATCTCAAATTTTGAATTATTGTTCGAACAAATTCATATTTTTTTAAATTTTAACACTCGGTTGGGTTTTAGGGGTCACTTTCGACCCAAAGCATTTTTTTGGCAATTCTTTAAAAATAGGAAGTTTTTGACAAAAAAATTCTAAATTTTTTAATAGTTTTTAAAAATTAGTTGAATTTTTAAATAAGAAATAATTAAGGTTTAAAAAAGATGAAGTTTTCAAGTCATAAAATAGTTTCTAAGGGTATAAAAACGCAACGTACCCGAGTGTTAACTTGGCAAAATCGAGGTAGTACTTCAAAATTTCCGATTTTGCAAATTTTTTTAAATGTGTAAGTGTCATTTATAATTAATTAAATTGGTTATCTCTTTGAATTTAGGATTCTCGGCTACGTGCGTCAATTCATGAACGGAATGAAAAACTATCTGATCAAGCATGGCGAGGGTGAATTTCTCGGGGTCGTCCAGCGTGAACGTGCTCGTCTCAAGTCGAACCAATTTCTCAACATCGACTCGATTCTCGAGGTCTCCCTCCAACGGCTTGTGATTCGTCCACTCAAGAACTTCATCTACGAACGGTTCATTCGGTGCTACACCGAGTCGGGCTCACTCAAGATTCTCTCGGCCAATATAAAACTGGCACAAAGCAAAAGTCCTGAAGATCTTGGAATTCGAAAAGAGTTGCTTCCCCTCGAACCACGGGTGATGGCAGAGATTCAGAGCAACCTTCGAAGGCTTCAACAGTCGTATTCGCCTATCAAAAAGTTGGAACACCTTCTACGGTGCATCGCGATTCTCAATGGTCATTACCGAGAACGAATTCCACGCTCAGAGATGAAGAATAGTAGTAATAATAATAATAATAATAATCACAACAAGAGCTACCAGAGAGCCTTTTCCGGTGATGATATGCTTCCCATGTTGGTCTATCTCATTGTACACTGTGGTGTGATCTCCGCGGAGATTGAAGCAGAGTATATGCTTGGTTTGCTTCATACGTCCATTTTGAATGGCGCCGAGGGAAGTTACTACTTGACGGTGTGGTCTTCCGCTATTCAGGTATGCAAATCTTTATTCTATTTACAAAATTTACACATTTTAAAAAAAATATTTTTCTTATATATTAATGAATAATATAGTTTGATAATTTGCCACCCACGTTTTTGTACTGTGAGAGTTACGCTACTTTCACTGTGCTTAACCGATTCGAATTCAACTTTTGTTGTAATTCAAATTCTTAACCGATTCGAATCGAACTTTTTGTGTTATGATTCGAATTTTATTCCGATTCGGTTCGAATTTTGTGGATAAATTTACGAATTTTTCGTCAATTTGATTCGGAATTCGAACTTTTCCAATTCTTGCACGATTTGATTCGAATTTTTTGCATAACCTTTCGAATTAACTCGAGTTTGCCCTCTTGTAAAAAAATTTTGAATTTACTTGCTTTATGGCTTGAGTAAGATAAGAAAAAGAAAGAAAAATATTCCAGAGGGAGAGTGAAAGATAAGCATAATTTAAATAAAAATTAAAAATGGCGATAAATAATCGGAAAAGAGAGTGTGATAGTAAGAAATAATGAGTTATGGAGGTAAAACAAAAAAGAGAAAAGGAGAGAGATGGGAAAATATGTTCGAATTGATGGCATTTTAATATAATAATTAATATATTAATGATAATAATGAAAATGCGATCAAGAGAGAAAGAGAGAGGGAGAAAAAAAATAAAATAAAGAATGGCACTAACAAATAGCAAAACTGAAATTAAAAAAATATAGGAAGAAAGAATAGATAAAAACAAAAATGATTGAGAGAAAACAGAGATTGCTTAAGAACGAACAAAAATCTTTTTAAAAATAGAAAATTGTTCAAATATTGACTATCTAGGATAGAGTTATCCCATTTTCTTTGTTTGATTTTTAGTAAACGGGTAGAGGGCGAGTTCAATTCAATTTAGACACAACATTTATTCTGGTAAAAATTATATTTTTACTGTCCACTAAAATTCATCTAAATTGTTGTTTGAATCACTTTTATGAATGGAAAGTTAGATTTAAATCGGGTAAGAATTTAAAATTATTGCAGTAAAAGATGGATTCGAATTGGTTACAAATTCGAATCATTTATAAATGTCCTTTCACACTTCACACGCATGCGTAGTAAAAATCGAACTCATCTCCGATTCGAATCTAACTTTCACTGTAGTAATTTTCGAATTCATTACCGATTTGAATCTAACTTCTTGTGTTATGATTCGAATATTGTGCTGTGTTTCACTCTTCGAATTGTCATTCAATTTGATTCGGAATTCGAACTTTTTTAATTCTCACTCGATTTGTTTCGAATTTTTTACAATTTAATCTCGACGGCTATGCCGCTGTTTTTTACAAAAGGCAGACGGCGCCCCCTTGTAAATAAATACTATTTTATTAATTTTTCAAATTTAATTTTTATTTATTTTTTAAATTATTTTAATTAATAATTTTTTTATTAATTTTTTATAGGTACTGAAAACCATGTACCAAGTGGACTCGTCGCATCAACTCGAAGACATTATCACACTGTCTACGGGAAACAAGTCAATGTTACAAATGCTTCGATCGCAACCCTCGGAGAAGCTCAAACACCAAATCGAAGGTTCAACCTCGGGTTCCACTTCCAAACCGGTGAATGGCAAGCCACTCCTAGTGTTGCCCAGTATGCAAGCCTACATGAAGATTATGATACCAAACGAGTTGACCTCGAGTATCACGTGCAAAACGGTACCGGTGAGACACAATCAAACTACGAAGGAGGTGTGTCGAATGGTGGCGCACACCTTTCGAATCACCAATCCGGAGGATTACTCACTGTACCGGATCAAGGAGAATGGACTCGAGGAAGTGTTGCTCATGGATGGAGATTATCCACAGGTGATCAAGGCTGAGTTGATGGCTAGGGGTGAGCCGGCTATGTTTGCCTACAAACGAAATGATGCCAAGTTTGTCTGGCCTGTCACCAATGGGAATCATCAGTGATTTGGAGGGGAATGCGTTCGATTTGATGATTCCATTCGAATTTCGAACATCTACTCTTCAGTTATTCCAATTTGATTCGAATTTGAATATCAACTTGTCATTTATTCCAATTTGACTCGAATTTGAATATCTACACTTTATTTATTCAAAAGAGACAATCTACTCGCCATTTATTGGAATTTGAACCATCCACTCGTGAGTTATTCCAATTTGATTCGAATTTCGAACATCTATCATGGTCAGTTATTCCAATTTGATTCGAATTGGAATATCTACACTTTATTTATCCAACCGTAAAAATCCACTCACTATTTATTCGAATTTAAACGATCTACTTGTCAGTTATTCCAATTTGAATACCTACACTTGATTTATTCAAACCTGAAAATCTACTCATCATCTATTCAAATTTGAATGATCTACTCGTCAGTTATTTCAAACTTGATTCGTGTTTGAATATCCTACACTTTATTTATCCAACCGTGAAAATCTACTCATCATCTATTCGAATTCAAATCATCTATTCAAATCAATTATTCAAAATGGATTCGAATTTGAACACTCTGAAAAACTTTTAGTTCAAAATCGAATATTATTCGTTTTGTCATGGATTCACAAGTCACTCGTCCAGTCAATTTTTTTCACATTCTCTCTCTCTCTCTCTCTCTCTCTCTCTGTTTATCATCTCATTTTTATTATTTTAAATTCAATTTTTACATTTTTCTCTTTCTCTTCTTACACTCACTTTCACTGTATTCTAGCTCTTTTATCGCACTAGTCATTTTTTCTCCGAACTCAAACCATCTTTCTCTCTTTCTCCCTCTTCACATTCTTTTCAACAATTTTTAACTTTATCGTTTCTGTTTGGTTTGTCTCAGAACAGATTCGACCCTCTCTCTCTCTCTCTCTCGCCTCTCACTCACACTTTCACCTGAACTACCTGATTTTTTTTTCTTTAAACTTACAAAAATGTGACCTTAATATTCAAATTATTATTATTATATATATTATTATTATTAAATAAAATAAAGAAATAAATATTTTTACTTTTAAATTACACTTGTTTTACTTATAAGGTGGAAATAGTGGTTTTATTTCATGTTCATGTTTAAAAGCCATACAAACGGAAAAGGAAGCAAATTTTTTGTTTTTTATAATATATTATATAAAAGTTTATTGCCGATGGTATCTCAGTTTAATTTTTGGATGTTTTTAAATAAAATTTTTAAAACATTGGAATTCGTGAAATTCTAAGTTTAGATTTATATAAAGTTTCTCTTTTTTATATATTTTTATTTGTTTGATTACACATTGCATTGAATATAATTTTTCTAAATATGAGAAGTTTGGTCGTTTACACAATGCAAAAGTATTATTATTTAATAATGATTTTTTATTAAGTATCTTTTGTTAATTAAGTTTATTTTTTAATTATTATCATAGCACACACTCATTCCGATTTGGTGGGAGTGGCGAAGCACAGTGTAGAGTAAGGAACCGTACACAGAGAACG